>MPUH01000490.1:0-50712 GCA_001970955.1 Stentor coeruleus
AACCATGCCACCTTACTATCACCCACTTTCTCTTTACTATATAAAGCATTTTATATAAGCTACTTAAAAATAAATTTCTAGTTCGCTCTATAGAAATCAAGAAAATTCCTTATTTTGGTATAAATGTTTAAGAAATCATCATACTCTTCCTAGTTTAATTACTGAAAAAGATTGGGAACTACTTTAGTATATTGATGATTTATCTTTAGTTGAATTTACTTCAAGAAATCGTGTAAAAATATATAAGCTGACAGTTAAATTTAAGCCAAATCTTTTTATTAACAACAATTCTTTATGGGCGGCAATTAATACAGATGAACTTCAGAGCTATTCAGGATCAGGCATTGATTTCAAAGCTCCGAATTCAATTTCGAACTTTGAAGAACAAAACAAACTAGTTTTTTTAATATTTTCATAGGCACTGAAGGAGAATCTGCACTTTCAAATAATGCTTTTGTCTATGATATTATAAAGGTATACGAATAGATATATGAGAAGATTCTTTAAGATCTTATGAAGCCTAATTATTTAATCTGATAAACACACATTATTCTTATACCTTTTAAAGTTAAGCTAATATTCATAAACACTAAATTTTCTTTAATAAATTATATTGAAATAATTACTAATCGCGAGTTTCAGTATCTTGTATTATAACTGCTGCCCACTTATACATTGTATCTTCTGTGAAGTCCTTATAAGGTTTGGTTGACACCCATTTACTTTCAGCCACATTAAAATATTCAATATTCTGTCCTTGTGCTGATCCTCCAATAGCATATACATAGCCTCCACAAAAGTGTAGCTTATTCATCAAATAACGAGTATAGCTCATATTTGGCATCACAGACCATTCCAAAGTTTCTAAATCCAAACTTCTTGCAGCACTCAAAGTACCTTTTTCATTATACCCTCCAGCAATTATAATTTTATTCTCAGCATAACATGCTGCTCCAGTGTTTTGTAATGGTCTATGAAGTGTGCAATTAAGGTTTTCCCATTTGTTCTTAAAAACATTAAACCTTTCTATATTGTCCAAATATTTAGTACCATCATAACCTCCAAAAACATATATGTAATTCCCTGCAATACATGAAGAAAAAGCACATCTCCTAAAATTCAAATTCGCTATAGGCAAAGTGTTAAAAGTCTCAACTGAGATTTTTTCACATTTTTCATGCCATGTTGATCCATTATACCCACCAATACAATATACAAAACCATTGAAATAAACAGCATTATGAGATGACCGAATATACATCATACTACATCTTCTCGTCATTTTCCCATCTTTAAACTCATAAACTTCACTTGATTTTGTCCCACCAGTTATAAGAATTCCTCCATTTGGTAAAGGTGCTGCGGATGCAAAGTTTTTGAATTCGTAGCCGTTGGTTTCTTGTATTAAGATTTGACTCCACTTTTGTTGAGAAATATTGAATTTCAGTACCATATTTTGCATACCAAAACAGTATATGGCTGGATTTGTTAATTCAGCTGCAGAGGAGATGCTGCCAAATTTTAAGATTTCATGTTCGAGATTTTTGAAGTTGAATACAGTTTTTATTGATAAAACTGTTGATGAATCAATCATAGCTAAGCGCTGTGAGGTACTATAAAGGATATGAACTTCGCGCTTTTCGCCAGTGATGCGTTGAGATAGGCTTTGTGAATCAGCAAGTTCCCTAGTACTCATAGACTCAATTGTTGAGTTGAGGTTTTTTAATTTTTCTAAGTAGTTGAAGAGCTGAACTGAAAACTCATTTACTTCTTCAAGTTCAAGTTTAATCTGGTCTTCACATGAATAAGCTTCCTCGATTTTTGTTTTTAGTATCTTTTTCCTAGAATCTAGTTTCTCGTAAATCCTAATGAAATAATTATCAATCCTCTCAAGTTCTCTATTCAAATTCTGCTTGGTCATGCTTTCCCTATTAGTGATATCAATTTTTTTCCTTTCGTTAGCTTCAATCATTTCTTCAACTTTACCTAAAAGAGTTTTCGCTTCAAATCTCAGCTCTAAAATCGGGTCATCTAATTTGACTAGCTTGTGTCCATTATGATCCAAAATACAATCAGCACATACTGCGCGTGAATCTTCAATACAATATCTTATAACCTTTTCTTCAGGATGATCCGGACATTCACCTGAAAGCTTAGGTTTAGTCAAATTAGCAGTTTCTGCAGTTCTAGCATTAGCTAAGAATTCTAATACAATGTAGTTCTTAGGCAAACTATCAACACTTGAGGTTACTGAAATGTTACGACATGAAGGGCAAATTATTTGATTGTCTTCTATAACCCGATTTAGGCAAACTTCGCAACATGTGTGCCCGCAACGTAAAAGTCTAGGGCAATTAGCTTGCTCATTGAAAAGCTCAGAACAAATTGAACACTCCATTTATAATAACTTAAACTTAGGGAAAATCATGAAGGTCCGGTTGATTAGATATAAGAAATCGGGTGAGATTAGATTAATGGATTTAAATTTTCTCAGTTTTTATGAATTTTATAGTAATTATACAAAAAATTATGGAAAGGTTGAAAGTTTTTAGAAATTCTTAAATTTTGAAGAAATTAGATGTTATTTTATTTACTCGTTTTATAGCACTAGACAAACACTGTTTGAGTGGGGATTTTTCAACTATTGAAACTAGTTCTGCGACTAAAGAACTATGCGAATTAAACCCATTTTATATAGAAGCCAATAAGCTGCTGGGATTGTTGTTGATACTTGAGGTTCAGTTAAATGTTTAAGATTTGATATATTTATTTAGAGTTCTTGACTTATAACTCCAAGTGCTGAGTTTAGTCCTTCAAGTTCCTGATAAAGTTTTAACTCAAGTTCATTTAAATTCTTAATAAGCTCAGCTTCTGAATTATCTCGGGGCTTAGTTTCTTTTTTAATTCTCTGTAATTCTTTTTCTAAAGCTAGTCTATTTGTTAGTCCCATAAACAAGTCTACAGAATTCTCCACTTCTATTTTATATTCTTCTTCTTTACCAACAATCATTTCAAGCTGATTTTTTAGCTCAGAGTTATTTTGTTCAATTGATATAGTCACTTCACTGATAATCAAATCCATAATATTCTCTCGTTCTTTATCTAACTGCGCCAACCTTTCATTTATGTTTTGTAGTTTATTACATAAACTACTTATAAGCCTGCTTTCTTCAAATCTTAATTGAATATAGTTTTCAATCATACTTTCTCATCAATTTCAGCCAATATCTCCCTTGACCTTTCTGCTAGAAATTTAGTTTGGGTTTTTTGATTAAGAAATCCTCTGAGTTAGCTATAAAGCTTAGCATTATATCAGAAAAGTCTTTTCCTAAACCTTTAACTTTAAGTGGGCTAAGAGAATCTAAACTTGCATATTTCTCATTGCATTTTACAAATAGAGTTGGGTCACTGGTTGATAAAATACTCTAAAGCTTTGTGAAGTTTGATTATAATAGTAAGCATATCTTCAAGATCTGGTCCACTGAATAAATGTTGTATATCTCTAAGGATTTGTACTGGAGCAGCTTTAAAATTTTATTAACTTCTAAGACTATTTTATGGTCATCTTCTTTAGTCATTGACAAATCTAAAGCTGTACTTAATAAGCTCAAGTTAGTCACTGACATATCTTTAACTAAAATGCCAAATATGGAACAAGCTTTTTAGGTGAAGTTGGAAGCTCATTTTTTCTGCTCTCTAAACTATCAACTTTTTCTGCGGGTTTTTGAATTGCAATGAAAAACCTTTCACAAGATTCAATAAATGCGTTAACATCAAGCTTTTCTATTTTTAAATCCATATCTCTATGATTTCAAAAAATTCTTCTTCTATAACTTATATTAACTAAAAGTTTTCATTAAAAATATGTTCATTGCATTCATCCAGTCGATACTTCTCGTTAACTCCTGTTTAATACAAAACTGTGAGTTCTGTTCACCAAGTTTCCCTGATACTTGCTTAAACTGTAATCCTGGATATACTCGTGACCTTGAGCTAGGCTGTAGTCCTTCCCAATTTCATGAATCTTCTTTTTATCATATAGAAAACTGTTTAGAACTAAAAGACTCATCTTGTACCCAATGTTTAGAAGGTTATTCTTTAGCATTTGGTCGTTGTGAGCCTATATGCTCATCTTCAGACTGCCTTTGCTTCTATCCAGATACATGCCTTCATATTAAAAGGTCTCTTTGTGACTCTTCAAAATGTGATACGTGTGATATTATTAATGAAAATTGTAAAGTTTGTAAGGGTGGCTTTGGGCTCAATGAACTAAAAGAATGTGTTGAATGTATTGATCCTAATTGCGCCAATTGTAATACTAACTTCAATATATGTGAAAAATGCACTGCTGGAACTATTTTAGAGGGTCTTAACTGTACATATTGTGGGACTATGAATTGTGGTAGTTGTAGTGAAAGCACAAAAAAATGCATTTATTGTGCTAAAGGAATGAATTTTGACTCACAAGGATATTGTTGTGACTCTTCTTGTTTAACATGCTCCTATAATCAACAGACTTGCAGTTCTTGTAAAAAAAACGCTTTTTTAGATAAAATATGCTATGATTGTATAGAAAATTGTCAGTTTTGTATTAACAATAGTTCATGTTATGAGTGTGAAGAAGGATATGAACAAAACTATAAAGGAGATTGTGTTGAAAAAGGTTGCAAAGTAAAAAATTGCTTAAACTGCTTGAACCAAGATAAAATATGCTTAAAATGCATTGAAGATTATGTTTTAGACCACCTAAATCATTGTTGTTTCCATGATTGCAAAACTTGTAATGCCGATTCTCCAAATTGTGTTACATGCTATGATGGAATGTATCTTGATGAAATAAAATGTAAAAGTTGCTCAGATCACTGCCTTACTTGCTCAAATTTTGGTAATTGCCTATCCTGTGCTAATGGGTATGAGATTGTGTCTGGTTATTGTAATAAGATTAAAACAAAAGAAAGTCCTTTTAAGCTCCCAGCAATATTCTCAGTTGTATCGATTTTTGTGATTGGATCGTAAGGAGTATACAGGATTTCAGTGTTTGTATGGCTGATTTTAGATAAGAAAAAAATCAGAATTCCAGTTGAACGTGTGGTTGTTAAACCAAAACATGAGCACCCAAGGGAAAATAATCGAGGTATCGAACCAATTGATGCTTTCGAAATGGTAGGCCTATATAATATACAGCAAATTAATGATAGTTATAGCCACGCTAAAAATTCCAAAAGAAATTCTGCTAGACAAAACCACCCTAGAAATTCTCAAGAAGTAAAAAATATATAGAAAATTAATCCAAATAGCAAAACTCCTATTTATGTTTCAGTGCCACAAAGTGAACCTGTAGAATTTATCCCTTCAAATCCACCTTTAAATCCTACAATAAACAATACTGATAATTTGCAACAAAAATCTGAATTACCTGATATTTCAAAACCTATTTATGAGCATGAATCTATTAGTATTTGTAATTTTGAATCTATTGTACCAGTTGTACATTTAGATGAAGTAAAATCATATAATGGAATTGAAGTATGTTTTACTTGTCAAGAGCGATTAGATGGAAATGATGAAGTTAGAGCTTTACCTTGTGGACATCCTTATCATGGGAAATGCATATATAATATGATGATCTATCAAAATAGAAAACAATGCTTGAGTTGTTTAAGATCATATTTTTAGTTAAAAATAATAAGTTATGGATTAGAAAATATTTTAATAAGAAATTTGATAAGTTGTCTAGGCTTTTCTGGTTAAGAAGTAGGTGAAATTTTAGATAATAAAACAGCTATGATTTTATTTTTATAAATACAATTGTCTTTGAGTTATAAGATTGAGATAATTATTGGGAAATCTAATATTAGTAAACAATTGGCTGAATTTTCTAGTATGATGAAAGCTTTAAAAGAAATGGATAATTTATTCCTTGCTTAATAAAAAATAATGAATTCAGAGATGGATAGATTTATATTGATTGGATACTTATAGTTTATTTAATTTGCATGCTTATCCTTTATAATTAATGACTTAAAAACTCTTTGAACTTTTTCTTAAAATTGTCTAATTCTAACTTTTTTTCATATCATCTAAACTTTTTTAATCTAATTTTTTAATATTTGAGCTTAATCTTATCATAAATCAGATTATTTAGCAAGCATCATAATCATCTGAGTCATCATCATTTCCTCTCTGATTATTTGTAGCCCGTATATTAGCATTCATATTTTTTTGATTATATACTGCGATCTCTTGTTCATATGCTTGTCTCCCTTCTTTTTGAAGCTGATTATAAACATGTTTTTCATCATCACTCATGTTTTTCCACATTAATGCAATAGTTTTTAGAATATCATTAGCTCTGAATTCTGGATGTTCCTGAGCAACATCTTGCCTTTTTTCTATGCTAAAAATCATAAATGCAGATAGAGGTTTTTTTGGCGCTTTCATTTATAAGATATAAACTCTTGATATTAAATAAGGCTTTTAAACTAAATTAGTTTAAATATGATAAGATATGCAGTGAAATACTGTATGAAAAAACCTTTTTGATTGTATAACTTTAAAAAATATTAGATTTTCTTAAAAAGTTTATACTTTCCTAATATCTTACATTATTCCGCAATACACCCCCCACATATGTATTTATACAGATATTCATTAAAGAAATAATACTCCAATAGGAAAGGATAGAAATATTTATATATTAAATAAACTTATAATCTAGTATTAAATATTACAAAATACTAAATCTTGCCAATGAAAATACTAATATTTTTTTGATAAGACCAAAACCATCACAGAAGATATATATTGTGGAAATAGCTTCTCATAGAATTAAAATGTGATAGTTTTATTAGGATGGTTTGATGAATTAATATTATTAAAACTTTGACTTGTGGCATCCTTATAATAAAATTAAGAATCAATTGTTGTTCATGTAAGAAATAGACTAAGTTGAGGATTATATGAATAATATTGCATGAGATTTAGAAATCAAATAATAACCTTTTTAGTAATAAAATATTAATTCTTCGATATAAGATTTATATGGAAAAATGAGGGATATTAATTGAAACTTAGTAATAAATTAAAGCCCTTTGTCATAAATGCATTATTAAGATAGGATTAAATCCGAACTTTACACTAAAAAATCAACTTTTTTAATAATAGAAGGGTTAACTTTATAAATTTTGTTAGAAAGTTTTAATAATCAAACTAAAACTAAAAACTGCAGAAGTATAAGTACTTTATAGACATTGACTAATTTAAATAAAATCTACATGCAAATACACTCAGATTTTATGACTCAAGAATCGATGAAAATGAAAAAAGTCATATAAGTGGTAATTCAAAAAGCAGTCTTTGTAATAATAAGTAGGTTAAGGATGAAATATTTATGTAGTAAATGAGAAAGTAAATCTTGAGAATAAAAGTATTAATGTGATACCTTTGCATAAATTATTATTGATGAGAAAAAAATGCAGGAAGGTCAGACTTAAGCATAGGTTTTACAGATTATTAATTAGACAACATAATAAGTTTGCATAAAATTTATTTAAATTATATAGATCAAATTAGTAATTATATGTTTAAAATAAGCCCCATAGTTTTTATGATATTGTATCAAAAAAATCAAAAATTAATTCAAACTTAAATTTTCTAATCATCCAGTAATACAATTATCTACTTCCATTCTATTAATATAAAAATCTCCTTATGTTCATCCCACGTTCGCGAGTGGTCTACACATCTCAAAAGCCAATCATATCAAATTGGTGGAAAATTTTTGATCGTATCGAAAACTGTGAGCCTCATTTCAAATATCTCAAGGCCCTTTTCTTGACAATGACCAATTGGAAAAACTTTTGTTCCGATATCCTACCGATAATTAATAAAGATCATCCTGAATCATCATCAAAAATATAAGCAGTCTAACCAAAGGAATTTTCTATATCTATTAATCAAGAAACTTGGAATCAAAAACTCATCAAAAAAATTATGAAATCAAAACTTTATATGAAAAAATAGAAATCTAAAACTTAATAGTAAGCAAGCTTAAAGACGATTTAATTAATAGTGAGAAAATCAAGTTTAATGAGGAAATCAAGATAAAATTGGAACTGATGAAAATGAGATGAGAAATAAAGCAAAAAGAAAATGCTAATGAATTCTAAGCCAACTAGGGTTGTGAGTATGCAGAGATGTTGAAAACATTAATGAAAAGTTGTTGGGGTTTAAAAAAAATTGCATCTTGTTTTAGCATAAAGAATCAAAACATCAAGTGCTTTAGATGAAAAAACAAAAGAGTTTTGAAGCAAGATAAGAAATACAGTCACAAGCCGTAAAAATAAGAAAGTTATCAAAATCTCAGGGAAAATTGATTCTGAGCCAAATTAAGCAAACGATAAATTTTTGCTTTAAAAATCTGAAGACTTTTTAAATGATGAAAGTGAGATAAATAAGCGTCAATATGCAAGCAATAATACTCCAATAGGAAGCTATAGAAGGAAAAGTATTCAATATGATAGCCAAAAACTGAAGAAGGGGGGGAAAAAGTTTATTATAAATATGAGAACTGTAGAATTAATTCAGTAGATGTATTTTATATAAGAATCATTATAAATTATATAGAAAATTATTATTTTAGCTAGCAATACTATGCTTAAATAAAAACTGGAACTAGTATTACTATTCAGTATAAATACGAGAAGATTGAGGATATTAGTAATAAATCAAGATTTTTATCATTAAATATGATGCTTTTTAACCCAGATAATTGTTATGGTTTAAAATGGATGTGTAATAATAGACTTTGGGGGACAATCAAGAAACTTAAACTTTTGAAAATTCTAATTATGTAATTTACAAAAAAAGCCGACAGCTTAGATGAGATATTTCTTATATATTTTAATGCTTTTTTTTTGAATTGGGCTTAATTGTAAGTTTTGTTAAGCAATTTTTTAAGAATCATATATTCTTATTATGAAGATTTGTTTTTTAATTTAAAGTAAGAGGATTTACTTATATGCAAATGTAGAAATTTTGTTTTTTTATGGTTTGATATAAGTTTTACTGAATAATAAAATATAAAAAAGCAATTTACCTTTTTAAAGGGAATTATAGCTAGAGTTTAACCTTAAAAAATTTTTTTAAATGCAATTAATTGATTAAATAATATAATGATATTATGACAGTATTTTATTATTTCATTATTTAAAAATGCATCTACGCTGATAATAATACTACTTTTATTTCATTCTTAATGCAGTTTTCATTACCTAGTTAAACTATTTCTTCTTTCATCCTTTTTATAGACTACTTTTCTCATTAATGTACTTAACTATCAAACCACTCATGTTTTCTAGCATTGACAGCCCTTGGGCGTTCCTTAGGATTTTTCCTAAGTAATTTCTTAACAAACTCCATAGCCTGTGGTGAAAAACTAGCAAGTTCCTCAAAATCCGGTTCTCTATTAATAGTTGCCTCTATAATATCTTGATTACAATTTCCTCTAAAAGGCATTTTTTTCGCTAACATCACATAAATAAGTACCCCTAAACTCCAAATATCCACTTTATTCCCATATCCATTTTCACTATATATTTCAGGAGCTGTATACCCAACTGTTCCACATACCCCATTAAGTATCTTCCCAGGCATAGCAAAAATCGATAATCCAAAATCCACAAGTTTTACAGTCATAATATCACTTTTTTCAGCTAATAAAACATTATCAAGTTTTATATCCCTATGTATAACCCCAACTTCATGTATATAGCTTATAACATCTAAAAGCTGTTTTGCTACAATTTTTATATCATTTTCAGTTAATAATCCTACATAGTTTTCTAAACTTCCTCCATCTAAGAATTCTTCAATGATTAAAGTTCGTGATGAGTTTAAAAATGTGTCTTTCATTTTGACAATATTTTGATGGTTTAAAATTTTTAAAATATTGATTTCATTGTGAATCAGTTCTCTTTCTATCGAATTAGTTATTTTTCTTTTCATTATTTTTACTGCCCAGGTTTTGTTTGTGTTTTTTTCTAGAGCAGTGTAGACGACGGAAAATTTCCCGTGACCAATGTGGTAACCGAGCTCGTAAAGGTCGCGGAATTTTTTTATGTCCCCTGATTTTTTGAGTTGTTGCTCCCAGTCATCAATTTTATATCTGGATCTAGGTTCAAAAGTCATCCTCGGCATAGGTGTAGTATACTGAAAAATCATGCACTTATTCTCGTCTATATTCAAATAGCATCCTTTCAAAAAAATAGCATCAATGACAGAAACCAGTTTATCTGAGTCAAATACAATAAATAAATTTTCTCTAATAGTTCCAAAACATTCAAAACTACCTTCATTAATATAAAGCAAAATATCTCCACAGAAAAACTCTTTTAACATTGTGTCATTATGAAACCCCTTCAAAAAATCAGCATTAGTCAAACTATAGTCTTTCCATATAGGCTCTCTAAAAACTCTTGCAAAATTTGAGTAAACTTCAGGGTATTTCTCAATGAAATTTTCAAAATCAGCATATGTTAAACCTTTAGCATCATGAGAAAATTGTTTTGTTATACTTTCAGCAAAGTCTTCTGATAGTAAAAGAGTAGATGAATAAGCTGTTGATTGATTAGAAGTGCCAAGATTTGGACTTTTCGAAGATTCAGTATTTAGTTCGTTATCTTCATTTTTTTGGGATCTTTTATCGAGAAATTCTTTCATGAAATTGTGAAACTATGTGATTTTTACAAGGTAAGTAAGTTCTTTGTGCTTAATAATTTCGCTTTTGTTGAATTTGAATAATTCAAACATTTTCTTAAGGACTTGTGAGTATTCGACTCTACAGTATTCTATTATCCCTCTTATAAAATCATTGCTTTCAATGTAATTTTTATTATTTAAATCAAACTGGGAAAATAGCTTTTCACCAAGGATTCCCTATATAAGTAATACATGTATATTGAAGAAACTAAGAAAATTCACTTTATTAAGACGAGTTTCTGATCGATTTCTTGAAGCCAAATCTTTAAATATCAATTTCAATGTTACAACTTCAACAAAAGTCACTGAATGAATCTTACAATTTGGCCATTCTGATACTTGCAATGATACATAAGGTGTAAAACAGCATTTGTTTTTATGCTTTGTTGAACAGGATCCCATATATTATATTATTTTTTTGCATAGCATATTCTTTAGTAACTTTAAATATTACTGTTTTTAAATACAGAAAACCTATGAATTTATTAACTAAATACTATATCATATAAAATATATATTTTTTATCTTTGTAATTATTGTATTGACAGGCTTTTATATTATGCAAGCCATCTTGTTGAATACCAATAAAAATTGTTATTAAAAATACAGGTTTTGCAGCTGAAATTCAGTTTTTTACAGAAAAAATGATTTTTATAGTGTATATTTAAAGTTATGATGATTATATATATATTTATGAAGATTAGAATACGTGAAAATAAATTTATTTTTCGAGAATAGGAATAAAAGGGGAAATAGTTGGATGAAAAGAATTATAAGTGAAAAGATGTGTATTTATGCTTTTTGGTATATGAGATGTTTTTTACTTTTTATTCATATTATTAATAGGTTTATGTTTAAATTGAAGTTTTTATGGTGCTATAAGGTTTTTGACAGAAGTTGCTTATTAGTTCAGTAATAAATTCAAATTTTTTCATTATGCTCATTGTTTTTTTGGCATGATAAGATATCATTATCTTACCTCTAGCATAGAAATATTATTAACAAAATATTTATTTAAACTATTTAAGTCTTCAGTTCAAATTTTTATATTTTCCTAACATTTTCATATTTTTAATATACCAAGCACACAATCGCTATATTTTTTTCGATAATCTGATAATTTTATAGTATATATATTTCTATATCGAAAAGGATACAGCATTTAAAAATAGATAAATAAGAGCATAAACTAAAAGAAAACATCAAAATAATTATAGAATAATAATCAATCGCCCACAAAGTAAAGAATTGAGTCTATTTTTACCTTTATAGGAAAATTTTATTTATCCTATCATGTTTATAGAATATTAATTTACTATAAAATTTATAATTTTCCTATTAATAATATTTCAATCTTGTTACCATGCCAGAATCTTCATTTTATTTTATGAAATTGGGATAAATCACTTATTCAAAAAGCAGGTATAATTTCTTAATACTAAAAATCAATCTAGCACATTCATCTTCATTACAAAATTGGATGATTTTTCTAACCCCAAACCCAGCCTCTTGAAATTTCTAAATATATGAAAAAATCCGCATTTTTATATAAATCTAAAACTGAATTACAAAATAAAACGCATATCTCATTCCTAAAACACAAAAAACTTTCTTTTTTCATGAAAAATCAATAAAAATCTTATATAAAACCATAAAATTCAATCCAAACCAAGTTAAAATTATTTTATAAATAAGTTTTTTATCTATAAGTTAAGAGTTATTGCCAAAAGAAACATCTAAAAAAGTATTCTCAGTGGGTTTTGCATTGCGATTGGGAGTTTTTTTATTATAAACAGGCAAGCATCGGAGTTTTAAATTGAATATTGGTGTTTTAGGTGTTAAAGAAGGGGTTGTTTCTGACTTAACTTGAACAAAGCTAAAGATTTTCTCGTTTTTTGGCGACCTGACTGACAAAGGAGGACTTGCCAAAGCATTTTTAGGTGAACATACTGACGATCTATAGCCTATTTTTGGCAAATGTATCCCGGATGGACTTACGGGCATAAGTTTTGCAGAGCTTTTAATTGTAAGTGCTTCAAATGGATCTTTATGAGGGTTGTAACGTGTTTTCGGTCCCAGGGCATTAACAAAAAGTGACTGGTGCTTTTTGTTATTCACTTGGTCATTGGACCTTGACTTATACATTCTTATTTAATATATTTATAAATGTAAATGGTACATAAATTATGTTATTTGTTCAAATCTAAGATATTATAATAAGTTTAGGATTAGACTAGAGTCATAGAGATTTCTTCGGCGAAATTTTGAGAGTTTCCCTGGGTGAAATATGGGATCATCCAAGAATGGTAGGTCGGACGAGGGTCTTTGATAATTTTGAAGTCAGGATGACAAGACTTAAACCATGATGCATTAAATACTGCTTGTTGGATTCTATGTATTGTCCTACAATAATCACCCACTTCCATTGTCCTAACTCCATTATCTGCTAGTTCAAAAATCGCATCATAGAACTGTGAAAACACAATCCCTTTATTCCCAGCAAAATCCAACTCCACATCTTTTTCAACATCATTCAAACTTACATTGCCATACAAATTCCTAGATAAAGACATCAAAACATCTGTATATAGTTTTCTTTTAATAACCTTAATATGATTAGGGTTAACTGATGTCCATATCGCGTATATTAGATTGAACACATCTTTATTTCTTTTGATTTTTATACGGTTTATAAATTCACTTAATAATATAAACGTATTTTCACCTCTTTTTCTTTGTAATAATATAGCTGAACGACCGTTTATATCTCGAATGATCTGGATGGTGATTTTGTTAGGAGATCTGAACTTTTCAAGAACAGCAGAGACAGTCATTTGTTCACATTCCCATTTGTGGTTACTTCTTCGCAGAGGAGAGTAGTCAATTGAGTGGATTACAGCTTCGTAAAGTACTGAGTCAAGTTCTCGGTGCATATTTTTTATATAAAATCAGAAAAATTAACGTAAAAGTATTAGGGTTAGAAGATATTATTGTGTAGGCAAGAAGATGAATATGCAGGTGGTGAAGATGTTTTAGATGAAAGTGATGGTTTATGCTATGATTAGTTTTGGAAATATTGCGATTTTATTCTTAGAGACTAGGTGTTGAGGTTTGTGCTTATGATTATCGATGACTCTAATAATCATTATTTTATCATAATGATGCTTATAATATTTTTGATAATATATAAATAAAAGTAAAGCTTCAAAGGATATTTTTCTAAGACTTAAAAATCTCAAGCATCTTCTATTATATAAAATCTAAGCAAACATTAAGCCCTANGGCAAATCAATTAAAGATTTTGTTACAGCAATAATGTGAAGGGTGTTCTCAAGCATGCAGTAAACCATTTATTATTATTATTCTAAGACTTAAAAATCTCAAGCATCTTCTATTATATAAAATCTAAGCAAACATTAAGCCCTAATCACCAAAAATAACTAAAATTCAGTATAATATAATTATCCAAGGTGCTTTCGCATTTCTTTTATCTGCTCCTCCAAATGTTGATTTGCAAGTTCCAATGAATGACTCCACTGTCTTTCAGTCTCAATTTTAGCTTTATACCAGTCAAGTTCTTCATTAAGCTTTTCAATTTCCTGATCATAAGTTTTCTTCATATTTTCAATTTCACGACAATAATCCACTTCTATCCTTGTTATCGACCCTGTCGCTGATTTTACATTTCTATCAGGAATTATATGGATTTTAGATGCTTCAAAATTCGCCCTTGCCTCTTGTTTGAGTTCTTCAATTTTTCCTTTTAAAGCCCCATTTTCTACTGATAATTTGCTGTATTTCTGATCTAAAAGACTATATTGGGTGTGCATTGAGTCCCTTTCTAATCGTACTTGACTTAGGATTTCGAGATCATGCATCCATGCGTTTTTAACTTTGTTCATTTCAGCAGTCATTGTTGCCACTGTGACTTCAGATTGATATTGCCGACGGTCCCATTCTGGAGAATTCGCATCAATCATACCTTTGTATTTGTCTACTTTTTCTCCTAAATCAATAATAGTTTTCTTCAAGCTTTCATGTACTTCTTCTTTTGTAGATAACTCCTCAACAGCTGCATTATAAGCTTTAGTCATTTTCAATAATTCTCCTTTTATTTGATCAGTTTCACGTGATGTCTACTTATAAATTACTGTTGTTGAAGTACTATAATGTAGTGTATGTAATTCATCATATGCACCTTTTAATGTTGTATGCTGTTTATGTAAACTTTCAAATTCAGATTTTAGCCTTTTTAGGTTGAAATCATATTCTCCACGTGATTTGTTGAGTTTTTCTGTTAGGGTTTTTTCTTTAAACTGAAGATCTTCAATGATTAAATGGGACCGAGAAAGCTCTTCTTCGAGCTTGTGGATTGTTGCGCCCATTGAAGCTTTTTCTCTTCCTTGCTTTACAAGATCTTTTGATTCTTCAACTGCTTTTTGAGCATCTTTAATAAGTTTTTCAAAATGCCCGAAATTCATTTCAAAGTTCCTCGTTGCATCATTTAATGTCATTTCAAGCATTTCAACCTGTGAAGCCTCTTTATTTATCTCTTTCGCTAAGTCTTCTTGTCTATATAAAACCTACTCCGTTTCATTAAACTCAACTTTTTCTTGAAATTTTTCTAATAAAGCACTAACTTCTTCTAATTGTATATCAACTTCTCTATGTAAATTTAAAGTATTGTCATAAGTTTTTTTGATTTTAGATGATGGAGTTTGCCACACAGAGTTTTGTTGGAATTTCACTTTACCCATTTGTTCAAGAAGGACATTTAGCTCTGTATATGTTGTAGAAGTTGCAATTGGCCTAGAAACTAAATATTATTTACAATCTACTTCTGGATCATTAATATACATAAGCTTTGTTTCAACAATCTTCCACAAGTTATCATCAAGTAATGTTGCAGTGTCAAGATCCTCATCCATTTTTATAAACTTATATAAAACATCTAATTGACTTATTGATTGAACTTTTCTACAGCATATGGCCTGTATAAGATTTTCAACTATAATGCCCAGAGATAAAATTGGTAATGAAACTATCAAATCAGTTCGAGAAGAAAGGTATGCCAAGTCTGACCTACATCTAACTATATAAAAATACTTTTAATTTCATAAGAGTTACCCTAGATTTCTCTATAAAATATCATAATTTCATAATAAATATTCTAAGTTTGCATAAAAAAATTCTAATAACAAAAACTCATATTATATCTAAAAATCATATTTTTCCCTCAAAAATCACAATTATCATATAGTACCTTAACATACCCCCTAAAATGTTATAGAAAGCTAGGCATTACTTGAAAACTTTTTCCTCCATGCAACTCTCCCAAAAAATTTTTTCATAAAAAAATTAACTCCCAAGACTTAACAGACCGAAATAAATAACAGTACATTAATTCTTTAAATAGCTTAGTGCAAAAATACATAAAAGTTCTCAGTGATTTCTATAACCAAAACATATTTTCCAACATAAAATGCTACTCAGATAACATGAGCATCTAAAAAAAACCTATAGAAAAATCTAGTTTAAAAATAGTGCCACAATAATACTTACCCTCTAAAATTAGAATCCCAAAGACTATTAAAAAATTTCTATCATCGAATTTACTATATTCAAACCTATAAAAAAAATCAAAAAAGTGTATAATTTCAGTCACAATAATCCTAAAGATATAAATCTTTATAATAACTATAGCACATAAGTTCAATAATAAGATTTTTTAATGAATATTTAGTAGTATAAATGGAGGTGTATAGACAAGTATCAGAGTCTTTAGCTAGGTTTATAGAAGAGAAAAAGATAACTTTGCCTCTAAATCAGACTACGGTTAAAGAGCTACAAGAATGGAAGCCAATATTGAATTTAAATACCGAAATTGAGGAATGGAATTCTGGATGTAAGGGTCTTTGTAGATTGAGAGGTATGATACAAGATCAAGAAGAACCAGAGTTATCTATTGGGTTTTATACAGAAAATGGTAGGTTAGAGAGTTGCTTGTATGGGAATTATATGGAAAATGCACAGTTTGTTGATGGGATATTTGTGCAAAGATACCCGGTAGTATGTGTTCCAGTACCTGGGGAAGGATTAGAGGTAGAAATGCCAAGGGTTGTGTTTTATAATGAGATGGGTGAGCATCTTGTTGTGACCAGTGTTGTGGATTTAATTGGAATTGCTTTGAATGGGGAGTTCCATGTTGTGGATATTGCTAGGAATAGACAATTCCAAGCAGATTGTACATGGAGAGAATCAGTACTTAGAGGACTAGAAATGTGTATTGGAGATAGTTTAGCTGCTGAGCTTCTTCTTTATAACCTTCTATCAAAAATACAAGAACGATCTTCATTAATCGGAAACCTCTGCCTCAATTTTACAAACGTTTCCTCCAAGTCTGAAACCATCATAAAATCCTTAAAAACCTTAACTCGTGCAGTATGCATACAATTAACTTTAGACTTCCTAAACACCCAAGATTTAACTCCACGTAAAAACCTTGAAACTGAGCGTTTATCTCAATCTCCATTACAAATACCAAATAACACTCTTTTAATATTAGATGAAACTAAACTTAGTCAAGGAACTCTAACACCTAAAGGTCTAGAAAATGTTAATGTTTTACTTCAACTTGTTCAATCACAATCACTTTCATATGATTTTGGGTATAGTAAAATTAACTTTCCAACTGATTTAAAAATTATAGTTTTATCGCAAGGACGAAGTTTTCTTAAAATCCCAACTTCATGTTCACTTCTTAGTCCAATAAATGAATATATTTTTACAGATGAAGACCGATCATATGTTTCTTTTTATGCAGATTTTGCTGTGTCGCTTCCGGATGAACTTACTAAAACAGCTCAAGAATACTTTGTTAGTAAAAGAAAAGATAATAAAATCACTGTTGAAGACCTTCATCAACTTCTCCTCCTAACCCGATACACAGCCCAAAGCCATGGAATCCTCCAAGCCCAGCCTAGCCACTGGTCCCACGCGATATCTCTTTCCACTCAGCTTATCGAAAGAGCTAAAGTCTAATTCATGAACTCTTACTTTAGGTTTTATTAATAAAAATATCTTATCAAAAAAAAAATAATATCTATGCCAAATGATACTGTCGAAGATATGAATTTCAGGAACTGATATATTAGGCAGTTTAGACACATTTGTAAAAGTGACATGTGGTAATTCTCTAGCTCAAATGACAATTGTCCAATATTAAATTAATAACCCAAGTTGGAAATAATCTTAACCTTCTTCAAACTAGGAATGATAGATTTAGAATTTAGGTCTTGGGAATAAAATGTTTTGATTTAAATGAATTTATGACAAGCAAGGTTATTAATGCATATTCAATTGTTCTAGTAAATTTAAACAGAAACAGCAATCATGAGTTTTAAAATATTTTAGAACACTTTACAACCAAAAAAAGGTAAACTTCTCTTAGGCAGTTATTGATTTACTGTATTATTGTTGGCCTCTGATGATATTCCCCAGTTCATGCTATAGATGAGTAGATAGATTTGGATGAAATTAAGAGGACTCACGTGATGGTGATTTAATAAAATCTGGACAGAGAAAGCTCATAAAACTTAAGAAGCAAGCTATTAGAGCAGTAAAATACCTATGATTTACCAAGAAAAATTATTAATTTTTCGGTGAATATTTATAAGGAAGACAAGAATATTAGTTTTACTGGGAATGAATAGCATTCTTTTGTCAGTATGAGGACACAAGGGATTACTTTAGAGAGCACATATTTTTGATGCAAATAATAATCCTATATGGAATATTAAATCAAATATTATTATAAGCATTACACCATATATTATAGTGGAAACTACCCTGGGTCCTACAATAAATATGACTACTAATAGCATTTAAAGAAAATTGAATGGCATAAAAAACATAATCTCTCCACAAAACAGAATTATGAAAAATAAATCTTACCTAAGCTTGCATTTATAGAGAGAATTGAATAAATTTATCTTTCGATATTTTTATTAGGGCATTAAACATTGAATAATTTATAATGATTCTAAATAACTTGTGATCTTTCATTAAAACTCGAAAGCTTGACTATATAACAAGAGAATACCTGGTCTTTTTTAACAAGTAAAGCAATGCATCCTCTTGGAATACCCTTTTTTATATGTAATTTACCAGGAATATATTATTTTCTTTATCCTTTTATACCTTAAATATTTCTCTAATCTACTAAGATCAAAGGCAAATACTAAAGGAGAAATTGTAGTAAAAGGTTACAAAGGAAGATTCAGATATTGATTGAAAGATAATAATTATAAGAAAATAAATGTTAGCTCACGAAGCTGAAAAACAATGAAATAGTAAGAAATTTGCGAAATTAAATTTGATAATATTAGTACAATTATAAGTGAACTATTTTATAAGTTCAGGACAGTTTGCTCATATAGATTATAAAATATTGTAACTGAAAACATCGATAATCAATTCAAAATTAGTTCTAAACTTCTAAACCATCAAATCTTAAAATCCAATGAAANTTTTACAAATTGAAGCTATAAAAATCGCATGAACTGTACCTGAAAACATCGATAATCAATTCAAAATTAGTTCTAAACTTCTAAACCATCAAATCTTAAAATCCAATGAAAGATCTGCCAAATTCCAATCTTCCTAATTCTCTGCACTCTTCACATATTCTAAATTCCCCAAAATCTTCTTCTCTCCCATTACAATCAACACAATTATAGTTACTAAACACTAAGTATAGATTCGCCAACGCCCTATTGACCATTTATATCCCATCCGATAAATTTTTCTCTTGGACCTGATTCATCAGAGTAAAAAAGGAAAAGTTTCCAAGTTGGCTGGCTTCTCTTAATCCAGACATATAAAATTCTAATCAAAAAATTTAGAGGGGTGTTAAGTCGATAAAGGACAATTTGGTAGGCACATGGTAAGAATATAGTGATAATAACTCCTAAGGTATAACTAGAATCTCATATCAATCTCCCATATCAAATAAATATTATTATCTCTCCAATCACAATCAACATAAATCCATACTAACTCTATTAATTAAGGCACAAATCCTTCTAAAATCGATCATGGCGTTTACGCCCCGTATATTTTGTATCAGGCCTTATCTCTTTTCCCTGCTTCCTCTGTCTCTCTTTCTTATTAATAATCCATTCCTTTGACTTATTCTTACATTTCACATGTTTTTCCTTCTTCACAATTTTTCTCTTACTAACTTTAACCTCATCTTCATCATTCAAAGGCATAGGATTCATATAACCAGACTTACTCCCAGTATGTAAAATAAGATAATACTTTTTAGCTTTTGTCGACTCTGGGAAGTCAATAACCATATCAGCCATAAACCCTGCTTTAACAGCACTTTGGGTAATAATTTCAATCTGTTGTGGATGTGCTGGGTAGAATTGAAATACAGCTCTAGCACCTCTAGCAAGTGCTTTATATAAACTGTTAAAAAGATTACTGAATCTTTTATATGGATTATGTGAAGCCTTTTCAGCATTACAAAGCCATTGAATAGCTGAAATACTTATACATCCATCAAAACATCCTGGGGCAAAATGAAAACCATTACCAATATCAGCAAGCATTAGATCACCTTCAGCTTCTCTATCTAAAGCTACTAAGAGCATTGATGGGGAAATATCCATACCGATCCAAAAATGCCCAGAATCAGAAAGCTCAGAACCACTTAGCCCGCTTCCGCAGCCCAGGTCGAGGACTAGACATCCTGATGAAGGTAGTTGGAGAAGCTCGATTGCCCTTTGTGACATGTGAGCTTGAACTTCAATTATCCTACTGTTAGAAGTGTATTTCTCAGCTTCTTCAGAGTTGTAATAGTATTGAGCTGGGGCTACGTTTTCGGGACGGCTCATTTTTTTTTGTATAATATTGACTCATTAATCCTTGCCACCATTTTCCTTTCCTTACCTCACCCAAGAGCTCACAGAAGTTGCATTAATAGGTTAAGATAGGAGTCCATATAGTCTGTATTAGTTTGCTTCAAGATTTCTTGTTTTTGTATTATTTTTCATATAAAACTATTGATTTTAACATGCTTATCTTCTGAAATCGCTAATATCTCATTGATATGCTTCTAAAAGTATTAATATCTATATGGTTTCCTATCATAGATAAAGATATTAATTTAATTTCATTATATATGCTGCATATACCATTTTTATTGTATTCCACTTGAAAATCTGCGAAAATCTTGAGATATTATTTATTTGTTAAAGTTATTTTACAATTTCTGAGTATTTGCCCCAAGTTTTTGAATTATAAAAATTAATTTTATTCATTCTTCTAAAACTATCATATTAACTCTAGTTTTCTTGAAAGTAATTTTATATAAACAAAAATCAAAGAATAAAATATGCAATTATTTTTGAAATACTCTAAAAGAGAGTCTATATTAATATATTGAATCCACTTAAAAAATATTACAATAAGAAGCTTTTGGCAAAACTGTTGAGTAAATTCTTATATGTTACACTAAGAACTCATACTAAAACTATTAGTAAAGGTTATATATTAAAAACTTATAGCATACTAATACCTACATAACCTTTGCTATTAGTAAAATTTTAAAAGTTTTGATATCAATATTTACTGACGTCATCTTTTTGCTAATAAATTCTCCTGAGACCCTTAATTATTTAATTATAGCAATATTTTAGATAAATTTTACTACTTTCATTCTTATAATTATTGCATTAAGTTAGAATTCAAATTTCTGATAAGTTGGTGATTTTTATTCTTTAATAAAATGCGATTTAGGATAAGAAATTTTTCATATGCACAACCAATAAAAGACCCTATTAGATATTTCACACCCAAAAGCATATACGACCTTGATAAACTTCCTAAGAATTATGAAGACTTCGTCAATAAACTTGGAAGCAATTATCCAGGCTATAATGATCCAGCTTACATGAGCTGGCTGTACAAAGTAAGAAATGCGCCTTCAAAAATCGGAGAAGTAAATAAAGTCGAGTATAATGATGATCATATTCTCACATGGTCTACAGTTTACTCAAAGCTTAGGCATTTACACGATGATCTTGCTTGTGATAAATATAAAGAAAATTTCAGAGAACTTGAGGAACTTGGTATCCTTTCAGAACGTGAAATCCCAAATTTCGCTACGTTAAATAAGTATTTAACACATAAATCTGGCTTTCAGCTAGTTAATGTTGGAGGAATGATAAAACCGAGGTTCTTTTTGTATGGCCTTGCCTTTAAAGTGTTTTTTACTACTCAATATATCCGACATAAATCTGTGCCATTTTATGCATCTGAGCCTGATATTATTCATGAAATTTTAGGACATGTTCCTATGCTAGCCGATAGAAAGTTTGCAGAATTATTTCAGGAAATTGGGGAAAAGTCACTTGGGGCACCTGATCATGTTATTGATGTTTTAGGAAGAGCTTACTTTTTTATTATTGAATTTGGGATTTTATCTGATAAAGTTCTTGGTGCAGGGATCTTAAGTTCAAGTAAAGAAATTGAGATAATCAGTTCTGGGAAAGCCAAAATAGAAGATTGGAGCCTTCAAAAAATAATTAACAGCGATTTAATTCTTTCAGATTATCAGCCTCAATACATAGATGTTGTAAAAATTGAAAATCTCAAGGAAATATTTGCTGAAGTTTACAATTATTTGAAAATATAGGATATAATAATTTACTTTATATACTTTAATGACTTTTAATGTATCCCCTAACTTTAGTACAATGTTTTTCATATACCAAATCTTTCTATAATCTACTCAAGGCCCACACATAATAAAATATTCCTAAGTCTTAGAAAGCTTTAAATAAACTAATAATTTATTAAGCCTTATACAGATACTTAGTAAAATTAGACAAATCTGTTTCTGGCCATTTTTTAAGTTCCCCAGCAGACTGAAAAACTGCAACCTGAAGTTGAGTCTGCGTATTCCATATCCTCACCAGTCCTTTTTCAGCCAAAATCAAAAACTTCATATCATTACTCAGCCTAACATCTTCAACATCTCCAATAAAACCCCCAAAAACCCATAAAAGTTTGCCTGTATACAAATCCCAAATCCAAAGCCTATTAGATACATCCCCACTAACAATATACATCATATTAGGGCTTACAGAAACGCTAATCAATGTATCAATATGTTTTAAAGAATGCACAATATTAAGACTACTCATTTCCCAAACTTTAACATAAATTCCCCCACAAGCAATAAGATGTTTATCATTATTCACCAAAGCTAAAGATCTAACCATACCATCATGTAAAAGAACATTATATTTCCCAGTTTCAATATTCCATATGAAAATTGTTTTATCTGAAGCCCCAGAAACTATAGTTTTTTGATCTTGGGTCATGGTAACTGCATAAATTGGGGATAATTGTTGGGTGAATTTTTTCAGGATCTGCAATGAGTTTAAGTCCCAAAGGATTATCACTTTATCTTCACCACCTGAGACTAAGAGTTTTTTATCTCTGCTTAAAGAGAGAGACCAAATATCCCCAGAGTGTCCAGAAAGTTCATAGATCATCTCTAGTGTGTTGTGATTCCAAACTCTTATTAATTTGTCACAGGATCCAGTAATAAATATAGAATTATCTTCTGATATTATAGTTGTTAATATCCAATGCCCATGACCTAA
Source organism: Stentor coeruleus (assembly GCA_001970955.1). Taxonomy (NCBI): domain Eukaryota; phylum Ciliophora; class Heterotrichea; order Heterotrichida; family Stentoridae; genus Stentor; species Stentor coeruleus. Next base: position 23,439 of record MPUH01000490.1, read on the forward strand.
AAATGACTTCATATATACCATTTTCTTCAAATTCAATATATTAATATTAGAATCTCCAGTCACAATTGCTGTAGTCAAATCCTTACTTGGGGCAATAGCATAAACTCTTGGCTTTCCTTTGAATATTCTCTTATACTCATGTGTTGTAAAATTATAACTAGTAATTACTCCTCCCATTGATCCAGCTAATATCTGCCTGCTTGTTACAAAAGATATCGTAAGCATTTCTGATTTAATATTTTCAAAATAAAGCCCGAAATTCTTAATCGCCATATCAAGTTTTAAAGATAAAGGCAAATTATTTCCTGTCAAAGCTATCATAGCTTCACGTTTTGTCAAAGATTTCGAAGAACTTTCTAGTGAAAAAACATCGAGTTCTGAACTGATTTCAGCCACGGCACTATTTATTAGATTTTTATCTATTTTCTTGTCATTGTTTTCTAAAAGATTTCTGATTTCTAGGATTTCAGAATAAAAACGATAGTTGATATTGTTTTGATCTGACAGGATTGATATCTGATTTGAAAGGTCTTTGAAAGATTCTTTGTTTGTGTGGAAGATATGATAAAAGACTGCAGAAAATAAGGGAATTATGAACATTAGGATAAAGAAAGGTCCTAAATGTGGATATGGAATTGAGGGTCTGGGTATATTAAGAGGGATGTTTTTGTCGTATGGATTGCTTTGGCCCAAACGATTGTTTTCTAATATTTTGTGTAAGCTACAACTATAGGTTATGGAAGAGTCTAAGTGCCATATAAGAGATACAGGCTCAGTGCATCCGTTTACAAAACACTTGCATTCCATTTTATATAGGAAATAAAAGGTTTGGGTTTTTATTATAGATTAGTGAAAGATCATATAAATAAAAGCTTTTATATTGAAGATGTTAATGTTTATTAGGAATTAAAGGAAAAATATATGAGGGATTATATAAAATTATGATATAGTAAAGGGATTTTAAGTATAATAGATTCTCCAAAATAGATTATGTAAATTGGATAGTGTAATTTTAGTGGTTTTGTAATAATTATGTGAGTGCAGATGTATAATTAAAGACTTAATTCTATAAAAAAATATATATAGTCATTATGATGAAATGTTTTTAGTTTTTGTATTTTTTACTTTTATGTTGAGTGATTTGATATGAATTGTTAGTGAAGATTTTCAATATAAAAAAGGTTTTTTATGCAATACAAAAAAGATTTTCCATATTTTCATGACCTTATCTAACTAAATGTTCTTTCTATTTAAATATTCATTTATATCTTATTTTTCACCACTACTTCTTCAACTAAAAGTATGAATTAAGAAAACTTTTTATCTATAAAACTAAACTATATATATTTAAATAATCATAATTTTAATGGGTAACCACCAAAACTACATCAATTAAAAATTGCCTAGTTTTTATCTTGAATTTCTTATTCTGTCCAATTAATCAACACATTATAATAATATGAAATTCCAATACAAAATACTTTTTAATATACAATTTTAATAGATAAAATTCGATATTTCCGTATTTTAATTTACTATATCTGCTGATTTTTAATAATCTGATTTCTCCAAGACTCCGAAAACTCTTTAAACTTGCTCATAAACTCTTCTTGATAACTTTCAATATTTTTAATAGAAATTTTTAGCTTAGGCACTCCTTGATTAGTTTTAATTTTCCTTGGTTTTTCTCTAATTTCATCTTCCTTGTCAAAACATTTTTCTTCTTTAATCTCAATTCTATCAGCACTTTTAGCCTTTCTTTTATTATAAGCAAAGTTTTTATATAATTTGTCTATTGGAATACCCATGCTTTTAAATGTTTCAAAAAACTCCCAACTCTTTGCATTTTTTAACTTAAATGCCACATTTTCTTCTTTTAGATGACTGATTTTTATTTGAAGTTTTTTGGTGTAATTGGTAGTCTCTGATAAAGTTTTACTGATATGGGTAAAGCTTTCTTGTAGTTTAAGGTACTTTGCAGTGATTTTTCTAAGTTCTGTTGCTAAGTTTGCTTGGTTTGATAACCCTTTTTTGATTTCCTCGAAAAATTCTTTTATAAAATCCTTATTTGCCTTAAAATCAGGGGCGTCATTAAGGTATTTATCAATTATATTCCACACAATTTCAAACCTTTTGCCTAAATCCTGTTCATTTTTCATGCTCTCAAAAAACCCAATCTCTTTATTTTTTTTCAGTACTTTCTTTTTGCTGTCTATTTCGATAACAGAACTATTTTGCATCATGATTTTTTTTTCTTGAGATACCTTTTTTAAACTCAAAGTTTTTAGTTTTATAGCTGGCCGTTGTATACATAAAAGCTTTTCCTTTAAAAGCATAGGAGGGCTGTTAGATTTATATTTATGCATTGAAAGGGAGAGTTTTCCATTGTATAAACTTGTAGCAGAATTATTTTTGTCTATAGAAAATAGCGGGCTGGGAGAAAAGCAGGGACTTTTTGAGGTAGATTCGATAGACATTATTTTAGGTAATTATTAATCACAGATTTAGGCATGTTATTTATGTTTTGAGACTTATAAATATTATGATTAAAATGCAGCACTATTTAAAAATTTGGATATAAGAAATGCTTTAGATGATATACAGGTTGATTTTTTAGGCTTGGGATGATATTTTATTGAAAGTTAACCTTAAATGAATGCAGTCTTTGAATGAAAATTAGTATTGATGCATTTAGATTGAAGATGCAGCTTTGCCTTAATATTAATTAAACTTTTGAGATGTATAATGAAAATTTCACTAGCAATTTCATAAAGGTAATAAGTTTTTTAAGTATACATATATATCTTTAGTTAGGCTTTACTTTACAAATGTAATTATCTTAAAAAATCTCATAACTATAAAGTAATAAATACTGAAATTAAAATATCTATTATAAACTTTCTGTAAAACCTAATACCTATTATCTATATAACATGTTTTATAAGTATTTATGTATATAAAATTACTATTTAGCTAAATTAGGCTAGGTTTATAAAGAAAGTGCATTATTTTTATTTTTATAATGGACCTTTCAACTTACTTAAGCTAATCAAAAGAATAAAGAATGGAGATTATCAAGGCAGCAGATAAATACGTAAACAAAACTTCATAAATGACAGCAACTTTCCGGTTTTTAAAGTTTCTTATACCGGACCTACACCATTGCGATTTCAAATATTTAAATCCCAAAATTATTCTCATTATAATACACACATAACATTATAAGAATTTTATATTTACACATACTATTTTCCAATACAAATTCTTTTATAAAACTTATTTTCTATGAATTTTCAATAGCCAACAATATAGCATTCATATTTTTATATGGGAAGTTTAGGATATCCGATATTTTTTGTTATGATTTTTGATTAAAAAAAATTTATGATGAGTTTTGGAAGGGTTGTGGTTAATGGGTATAAAATTGAGATGAATTTTGATTATGAGTTTAATGAAAGCTGTTTGGATGGAGATATTAGAGTAAAGGTAGAATATGGTTTTTAAATGTAGATGATATGAATATGGATTGCATAAGATTTTTAATATAAATTAGTCAATTAAGATATGTTTTGCTTTATACTAGACAATTAGAATGCATTTTGGCAATAAAAGTAGAAAGCTTATAATTAAAAAATCTTGCTTATTAACTATAAAAAAAAGATATCTTAAAAATCTGTGTATAATAAACTAATGCTACCTATACAAGAAAATACATGAAAATCTTCTAATTTTTCAATTTTCAATTCTCAAAACCCTTAATTCTTATAAACCTCACACTATTCCCATAATCCAAACCCCCATCATCGCCCTTAGCATTTACTTAATCTTTTTACGTATCTTCCTACTAAAATACTTCAAACCTATCAAAATCTGATCTTCAAAAAGTAAAAATTCTTTCTAAACTACTAATCCATACCCAAATCTTACACAAATAACGATTTTAATACAAAATCCCAAAACCTGATTAAGAAATCAAATAGATGATTATGGAAAGATGTAAATATGAGCGAAGAAGGAAAAAGTTTTTATGTAAACAGAAAATGCATACATCCAAGGGTGCAAGAAGTACTTCAGCTAAGAAATCCTCCCAGTCCTGTTGTGGTCCCAAGAGACAATTCACAGCCGAGAGCAGGTTATTTGATGACTATTCATAAAGAGAGAGTTTTATATGTTCCGTGTCCTCAGAAAATTCAGAAGGACAAGCCTGAGGTTACTTTAAGCCTTGAGAGTTGCTTGTTAAGAAGACGAAAACCAAGATAATTTTTCTATGTGTAATCTAATATTTTCTAAGTAAATAGCTTAAATTTTACTATGAAAGCAACTGACACGACTGGATAAGATTTTAATCCAAAAGGATTTTGTAATAATTCGACAAAACTTAAGGTATATTATTGAATGATAAACAGTTTTTTTATATATAAGCTTTAGTCTATGGGGTTTTCAAAGAGAATTTAATTGTAGATATATTGATTACTGAATGTCCTGTGTGGGATAGCATAGAGTAAAGTATAAATGAATTATAATCAAATTACTATTAAAATCTTAATGTTGTATTATTTTCATGTAAAATCTTTGGATGGACATCGAATATTTGCAGTTTTTGTAATCTTTATAATGTTTTTAGATATTTTAGATATTCAAATGTATTAGAATGAAACTTTATCCACCTATATCGAAACTGTTAATAAAGAGTCCTTAATAATAATAAATTTCCAGATAGCTTCCATAATAATAAACTTTAAATAAGACTATGATAAAAACCATAAATACTAATATTTGAGCATATTAATTATTATACCTAAGAGAATTATGTAGTTTTTTGAAGGATTTACTTAGTCTACCATGATGTATAAGTATTTTATTTTTAACTTATTATTTTTTAATAAATTCCTTATTATATTTGAATATAATACTCATTCTTTTCTCTATATAAAAACTAATCAACTTTACCTTTTCCTGCACTTATTCTTATTGTCCAAATAAAGTTTGGATTTTTAAATATAATTAGCATATGAATTTAATAAATAAACAATAATTTTGCTTAAATGGCCTATTAAATCTTTTATAAGTGATTATATAGTTATTAGAATTTTTTTTGATATGCCTATAATCTCTTTTGTTTTTTATTTAAAGCTAGAAATATTTTTTTTCTTTAGAATCTTTAAGGCTATATTTTATATTAGCTAAATATTTCTATTGTATACCTCTAAATCTAATATAGACTTTTGATATCTTTTATATAATGCTGATTATTATTTTAAATTGAGCTTTATTTAAAGGAGATTTGTTGATGTTGTCAACCCTTTTTTTGAATTTTTTTTTTCTTAGTTAAGCTTATTTATATATAATCAATTCTGTTTATGAGTTTTATTGTAGCACCCTAAAATTTTAATTTTTAGCTGTAATCTTAAAAACTAGGGATCAAAGATTTAGAATTAATGATTTAAAGCTGGATATAGTTTTCTTCTTATTAGCCTATTTAAATTTATTTTCCATAATATTTGCAAACTGAAGCTCATGCTGATATGCTTTTAAAGATTTTAATGGAAGATGATAAGTAATTTGGGGATTAGATTTTTGATTTTAGAAATTTTAAAGTATAAGATTTTTGTAGCATATGATAGTTATGGTATTTTAATTATGTTTTGAAAATTTTAATGGTTTTGACTGATGAATGGTATGTTTTGTGAAAACTTAAAGTTTGAAGATTGATGATGACATAGTTTGGGATTTTTTTTGTTAGAGTATGGATGTTTTTAGGAAAATTATGGATATTTATTTGATATATGGAGATTGTAAGATGCTTGAGGATAATTAAATTTAGGGTTTGATTGAATAAATTATGGATTGAATTTAATATATATATAATAATGCATAAAAAATAAGCATATTTTTATGTTATGCATATTAGACTAAGAACATTTTCTTAGAGTTTAATTGTTTAACTATATTTTTTGCATCATTTTATCTGAATAGTGTCCTTTATATTGTAATAATAATATAATCATCAACCAATTATCATAAAACTTTTAAATCATTTCAATATCAAATAAGCCTTCCTCATATTCATTATCACTGATAATATAAATAGATATAATGTTTTTTTTCATTTCAAAACAAGCTCAATAGTTCTATATATTACTACTTTTATATATACATATTCAGGAAGAATTCTTTTTTGAATGGAAATATCAAACTACCTGTATGATGATGCCTATTTAAGCATTATTCTAAATAATTTTAATATCATCTAAATTTTCAAGCCAATCCTTATCCAAAAATTATTCATCTTATATGTATTTACCCCTACCAAAAACCAATATTCCTCAAGTCTCAAAATAAAACCCAAAAGTCTACTGAAAGCATAAATTATAATACAAATCTTATACTAGAAAAAAATTATCTTAATTTTTCTCTAACAAAATACCTTTATTTATATAATAAATAGCATTTTTCATATTACTATCTCACGTCATCACCAATAATGTAGACATTTATAATATGGAAGAAGACGAAGACTGGTGCGACTTGTTAAAGGTTCAAGCAGTTCCACATATATTTTTAGCTGGAGATCCTTCATCAACACTCCAAATCGAAGGAATAGTCCCTCATATAGGAAAACATGGAATCCCAGATTTACTTTGCAAGCAAATAAAAAACATCAAAGATATTCTAAATAGAGCTGATAAAGTTCATTACAGGACTATTTATCATGTAGGTAAAAGTTTTTTGAATAGTGAAAGTGCTTTTGTCAAATTAGAACTCATGCCTCAGCCTTATGTCTTTTATAATGTAAGTGAAGATAGAGAAAATCACAATTCACCATTAAAATACGCAATTTACACTTTAAATTCTGAAATAGCTAAAGAGAATATCAAAGAAGTTAATGGAAACATAAAAGTTAATCCTGATAATATTTTTGATTCAAATGTCCATACGAAAATTGACTGCAAAAACCACAAACTAGAAACAAACGCTTCATTTGAAATTTCGACTTATTTACCTGTGCAAGTATTTTACACTTTACTTTTGGTTCCTTTTGGAAATGGCTTTCCAAGGATTCTTATATGCAAAAATGTTATAACTTTTAATGACAGTTGCAATTTTGGAAGGGTTGTTAATAGATTGGCTCAAGAAGACACGTATTTGGAAAAAATCGAATTTCAAAGTAATGCATGGACTATATTGAATAGTGCAAATTCTAGGAGCGCAGATTATTATGAAACTGATGCATTTGTTAATTTACCTGAATCTTTGACTGGGTTCGTTAGTGAAAATGCTAGAAAATTTTGGACAGGCAGACTTCATTACTATATATGGCATTTTTCAGGACGACCTAAAGGGGATCCTAATTTTGGTGAAAATGAATACAATAGACTATATGAAAGTAGTTTGGAATCTGTTAATGAAAAAGTTAGATGGAATCTGGAAACTGAGTTCCTTAACAAATGCTTCGGAGCTTTGGTCCAAGAGATATTTGACTGGGTTAAGGATATTTAATAGTTAGTAAAAAGCATAATTATGATTGAAGAAAGTGATGAACTTAAAAAGCTTATAAAGTATACTTTGAAGATAGAGAAAACTAAGAACTAATTATAAAAGTCTAAGTTACTGATTTTCTGCATATTTCTGCCTTTATAGCTTTTTCTACCGAAGTAATAAACTTTGGCAATGCTGAAGCAGCCACTGTTTTTACCATATTCTTAGGCAGATTCCCCCCTGCATTTCCAATTGTTAACCCCACAACTTTACACCTTCCATTTTCTAAAGGTTCAATATAATAGCCTGCTACTTCAACATTAGCTCTTACTATACCTTCAAATTCTGGATAATCTTTATGTTCACATGATGTACTTATATACGCAATTCCTTTATGTGCTCTTNACTATACCTTCAAATTCTGGATAATCTTTATGTTCACATGATGTACTTATATACGCAATTCCTTTATGTGCTCTTATGATTCTATTAACCACAACTGCATCTCGTGATGAGATTATTAAAAACTTTTTGTATTTTATATAAACAACTGATGTATCATCTGGCAACGTTAGGACTAATTCAATTTTTTCAATGTTATCATCCCATATTTTACGTTTTTTCACATCTTTTAATAGTTCTATAAACTGTTCTGCTGTACATTGAAGGGAATACTCAGATTTTAACGTATGCCCATTTTCGCAATCTTTGGATAAAACTCGGATTTTATCTTTTTTTAATAATTCATTAAACCCTTCTTCTTCAAATTGACAACGAATGTGTGATAAAAATTCGATACTTGCGTTTTCTATAAGTTTAAATAAATGGGATTGCATTGGATGATTTTCTTCAGCACGGGAATCGAGTGACTCTTCTGTTAAAGATGAAGTTGAAGATGTGAATTCTGATTTAGTTGTTTCTATAAGAGGGATTGAGGAGTCTTCTTCAAATTGGAAACATTGGGTGCAGAGTTTTGAAACTTGGACACCCATTTATTTGTGAAATTTAATAGGATTGGGAAAGTTTTATTGTGATTGGAAATATGAAGTTTTATGTAAGGATTTTATGATAGGGTTTTTTGTAGAGAGAGGTAAAAGGTTTGAGTTAAAAGGAGTGGATTGATGATAAGATTTTTAAGAGGAGAAGGATTTTATAATTTGAGGTAAAGTTGAGGATTTTAATGAAAGGGAAATTTTAGGTTGTTGATAAGCCTATTGTGATTGGAGTAAATATTCTAATAAAAATAACCCAAATAATATAACTAAACTATTTTATTTATGCTCCGACCCAAGTGGTTTATCAGCATAAAATATTGGCTTTTCAACTTTTACCCCAAGAACTTCAAGAGCTCCAGCAAGATCGCGCATATTCAAACTAAGCTTTTGATCTTTGCCTTTGTTATTCAAAATTGTCACAGGTTTCCCAGGAATTATATCAAGAACTTCATTCAAAATATTTGTTAAGAAATTCTGTACGGCAATTGCAACAACTTTGCTACAGATAGGATCTGATGAAAAACATCCTTTGATTTCTAATATTTTAGCAACATATTCAGGAGGAATAATTGTCTTTGAACTCTCTACCTTGTCTATTAGTGGTAAAAGGTCCATTTATCATAGGATTTACTAAGAAATTAGATTTATTAAAATATTTTAAGTAAATCAAAAATTAAAATCAAGTTTTGCTAATGAAAGGATATGAAGGATTTAGAAAAAATATAGAAAATATTGAATTTATTTATGATAATTGAAAGTATTAAGAGATAGTTTTTGATGTAGTCTAGTTGATAAGAAGTAGAAAAAAATATAAAAACTGAAAAAGTTAAATTTTATAGGTTTTGCGTTGATTTTGATAATAATAATATGGCCGATAAACCTTTTCCTAATGAAAATTCTATATATGCAGAAAGGGGTCAAAATATGAACACAGCTGATCTACCAGTCGATGATAATAAAGAAAAGTTCTATGCTTTGGTAAAAGAAAGTAATATCTTGTTTTATCAAAGGGAAAAAGCGATGAAAGAACTTGATGAATTAGAAGAAAATATTATCATTGAAAAAAAAAAGTTTAAAAAAGCTAATAAAGCACTTGTAAAACAATATAAACTATTGAAAAGCAAATACACAAAATATTTTGACAGCAACTACTCAACTGAATTACATACAAAAATTGTTAAAAAAGAAAGAAAGCAAACAACATTATGTAGTGAAATGAGTCAATATAATAAGATAATAAAAAGAAATGAATTAAAACTGAAATCTAAAGATGTAATAAATAAACTAAAAGATATTAAAATCATAGAATCAGTCGAAATTTTGAATGCTTATAAAGAAAAAATAGTAAAATTAAATAATAAGATTGCTAAAAACACAGAAAAACATATGAAAAATCTTGCTGAAGAAAAGGAATTATCCTCTAAAATAGAATGTTATGAAGAGTTATTAAGAAAGTTAGATGACAAATCAAGTATGAAAGATCCTGATTTTAAAAATCCTCAAGAGGATATAATTAAAAACAAACTTGTGGAAATTGATAAAAATATAGAAACTTCAAAGTTAAGGAATGAAAAAATAATCAACTCTTTAGAAAATGAACTTGAGAATCTAAAGAAAGAAACCTTAATTTTTAAAGAAAATCATTCAGATATCGATGAAGAGACTTAGTTTAATTATATTAATTTCTACAAAAAAGCACTATGAATTGACTTGACCATAAGAATTCTGATGATTTTTTTCTTTTGTCCATACCCTTTATGTCCATTTATACCTAGCATTAATTTAATAAGAAACTTCAACACTTTTTCTCAATTTTATAGAGGATTAGGTATGAATATGTAGCTTATGAGCTGAGTTTACTCTTGACCATCTGCTATCCCCAGCTGTTGTTGGTCTTGTGCTTCTTCCTGAGAATTTTTCTTTGTGAACTAGTGAATTAAAAGCTTCAGTAGCACTTCTAGTCAATTCTACCATATTTTCATAGTTAGCATGGATTATACCTTCACGTTTTTTGCTTTCGTCTACTGATATTCGAGGTTTAGTATAATTTTGTTGAGCTATTTTTTCTAAGTTTTTATTGCTTTTACAAAGCTCAGCTATACGGTCAAGGTATTCTTTTCTTTCGCTTTCAAAACCTTCTTCTTTGATTTTACACTGGACTTCGACACGTTGCATTTTACTCATTCTCTTACTGAGTTTTTTTAACTCAAGGTCTTTTTCCTCAAGTTTCTTTTTGTAGTAGCGGGCTAAAGAGTTTAAGCTTTCATCTTTTACCGTTGGCTCGATATCTTGAGGCTTTTTGGTTTTACTTAGTTCTTCAACTTCATGCTCAATCACTATGATGCGATTGCTTAATTTTTGGATTTCCTGGTTTTTCAAATTCAGTTGGACTTTAAGTCTATTGCATGAGATTTCAAGTTTTTGTATTTCTTTACTTCTTGTGGCAACAAGTTCTTGCAATTGGGCCACTCTGTTATCTGAATCTATTTCTTTATGATATTGTCTCCTGAAACTATCAATTTCCATTGTTAGAAGCTTAACTTTTTCTTCTAACTGAACATTTTTTGCAGCCATGTTCTTGTATTGCTTCATTTCCTTACTGCATTGCTCAATTTCATTCTGATACTTGTTATTTAGTTTTGACAGTTCCATCGCAAGTTTTTTTTCAGACTCTTCGATTTCATTTTCTAGTTGAGGGATTGTGGCAATTTTTTCTTGTTGATTTAGAATGATTTGTCGATACTTCTTTACTTCAGCTTTGAGCTCTTCCATTGTCGGATCAAGATTGAACTCTTTTTTCTTCATATTTATTGAATAAAAACAACTTAAAACTTGAGCTTAAAAACTACCAAAGCTCTTTTCTTTATAATGCTTTATGTAAAAATATTAAATAATTTGAGTTTAAAATCTTAAAGGTTTAACTTTTCACAAACTAGAATCAATCCTTGCTAATTACAATCTTATAAACTTTTGAGGTGGGCTTTTTATGAAATTATAGGCAAGGTAATTATGAATCATTTTGATTTTCCTAAACTTACTTACCACAAAAATAATTCTTGAAAGCAAAATATCATTTAGACACCTCATATTCTTCATGAATACGATGATTAATTCTGAAATAACAGACTAAAATTACTAAATAATTCATCAATAATTACTTAATAAAATATTTAAAAAAACAGTAAAATCCAATCATCACTTAGTACAACCTCTGGGTCTTTAAAAGATGGATAATTTTTAAATGAAGATATGATATCATTACTTTATGAAAATTATCTTCTTCCCAATCATATAAAAGCTTGTCTCAAACTTTGATGTTAGTAATTTAAAATGAAAGTCCCCAAAATCTAGTGATAATAGTAACGCTCACAAATAAGTTGATTATATCAAAATATATATGAAATCTTATTATGCAGTTTGTTTAAACCATATAAAAATAAAGTATTATAAACCACTTGAAGAATAAATTCTCAGAGAGCATTTAGAAAATTGATAGTATTTATAGATTTAATCAATTGATATGAACTAATAAGACTTTAAGAGAAGAAGAAAAGTTTATTGATGGACTTTATTCTTATCGTGATACTTTGTCACAACAAATTTTCAGCTGTAAAAAAATGTTAAAGAACTTGAATTATTTGTTTTAGTTTTTTTAGAACCTTTCGGATGTTTTTTTGCATATACATACAGAGCTTTGAAAATTAATTTTAAGGGTAATGCTTATAGAAATGAAATTGAAGGTAAATAAATTTTCCTTTATGAAAATAGTCACTTTATTTTAGATCAAGTGAGTAAAATAAACAAATTAAAAATAAGACATCCTTTGGAAAAATATGGGGTTTAATTTATGCAGATTTCTAGATGTGAGTGGGCAGGGTTTTCAGAGTCTGAGGTATTTAAGAAAATAAAAATTATGTTCAAATCAGTTTGATGATTATTTTTAATATAAATTGAAATTTTTTATAACTTTGCTTGGATATATATGATTTGTTGTAGAATATCTTAGCATGATAATAATATTTCAAGATCAAAACAATTAAAAATAATAACACTTATAACGATATGTTCTCATATAAAATATTTAAAAAAACAATTCATAAACATTCTTAAAAACTCATATATCCAACTAAAACTCATCTTACCTCCTTAAAATACAACCAAAAAACCTAATCTCAAATAAAATTGCACCAAATCATACTTAACAACAACACTCCTGACAAAATCTTATCCAAACCTCATATCCTCCCATTCTAAATTTCCAAAATTATTTCTTCTTTTAAAATTTCCCAGCATTCAAAGCCTCAAAACCTTTCCAAAATCTTAAACAATTCAAACTTATACAAAACAAACTAAAATAAACATAAAATATCCAAATCTAAAAAATAATTAAATAAATATATGGCTTTACAGAATAGGGTATGGCGAGTAAAGGTCTATCAGCTTGAAGGTGATGGTGAATGGGGTGATCTAGGTACAGGATACTTAGACATCGAAGGTATTGAAATCACAGTCTATAACGAAGATAGTCCAGATATAAAAATACTTCAATACTCAGTAAAAAATGAGGAATACCGCAAACAAGGTGATACAATTCTTACTTGGGTTGATGAAACTTTAAATACTTTTGCTTTGAGTTTCCAAGAAAAATCCAATGCCCAAGAAGCTTTAGAAGAAATATGTAAAATCCAATCAAAAAATCCTAGCGACATTGGGAATGAAGAAGATGAAGTTGATTGCAAAATTTTAGCTGATCCTAATACTAAGAATTTATCTGAAATTGTCATGACGCTTACTTATAGTAATAATGACAAGGTGGCTAAAGAAATTTTGGAGACTGGGTTTTTGCATAAAATCCAAATTTTTTTAAATGATTTTGCTGTGGATAAGGAAAAAAGAGAAAGGTTAGTGAGTACAGGAAGTGCAGAAAATGAAGATGCAAGAGAAATTTTAGAAGGAAAAAAAAGTGAAGATAAAAATAAAGCTGTACTTCAGATGATTTTTGTGATATACAAACAACTTTGTAAGTTATAAGTAGTTCATTTGAATTCTAAAGAGATACTTGAGGCACTTCTTAGTGATGAGCATTTTGACTATGTGCTTAGAGGTTTAGAGCATGACCCAGGGCTAAATGGGGTTGTTTATGATTTGAAAAATCCTTTTTATGAGTCGAAAATGAACAATTTTTTAGGTATAAACGATGAGATGCTCCTGGGCAAAGTTAAAAAAATCCATCGTTTACAGTTTGTTAAAGATATGGCTTTATGCCGCAGCCTTGATGATAATACCTGCGCATTTTTAAATTTTTCTCAATATAGTTTGGCAAGGGATATTATTTGTATTTTTATATCAAGTGATACACTTAGACAAAAACTTAGCTGCAAATTAGAATGCTTTGAGCCTGGAGCTTTGAATTTTTTAATTGAACTCTGTAATATAGCGAAAGGATGCATACCACAAATTAAACATGATTTGTATGATGCTTTGTATAAAGATGGAGTTATAATGCTTCTTAATACACTTTCTTATGTTCCAGACAATGAAAAAATTTTGGAATTCTTGGGAGAAATCTACTCTAATATTTTAGAAACATCACCATTTCTTTTAAAAAACCTTCTTTTCTCCTCAACCTGCAGCTTAGGGAACTCTATTCTCCAGCATCTTGCAAGTTCACTTCTTTCATCAAAAAACCTTGGAACAATTCAAGAACTCGGCAAACTTATTCGACTCCTTTTAGAGCCAGAAACAAGCCTGCACTATGATCGAATTTTAGAATTTTTCTACAAAGATATCTGTCCACAATTTATCTCAAATCTAAACAATACAACATTCCAAGATATCCTTTATGAAATTCTAACAATTTTTACTTTTTGTGTCGAAAAACACTCAGAACGTATACGTCTTCTTTTAGTCCTTAGCGATATTCTAAGTAAATCTTCATCCTTAGCAACTCAAAGCAAGCATCTGAGCATCTACAGTTTAAAATTCTTCAAGGCTATCCTTCAAAAAAATGATAAAACTGTTAATGCGATTCTTGTGAGGAATTCATATTTAGACTGGATCTTCAATATTTTTATTGAAAATTCTGCTAGACAAGGAATGCTTTTTTCGCTAGTCCTCAGCATATTAGACACTTTGAAAAAAGTTGATTCTGTTGTGTTAGAGTACGTGATAAAGAAATTCCTGCCAAAAATGAAGGAAAAGTCTCTAGAAATGCATTTTGAAATGCTTATAGAAGAGCTAAAAAAACAAAAAAAACCTCAATCGTAAGTAATAGGCATAGTGTCATGACAAGTTTCAGTCAGAGAGATATACAAGACAGTGACCAAGAATCCATTGACGCATCATCAGAAGAAGAATCAGGGCTTAAAAGAAAAACCCAAGAAGAGTACCTTCCAGTGAAGAAACCAAAAATTTTGAATCATTTTAGAGATATTTAGTATAGTTAGGATTGGAAAATATTTTATAATAAATTTGGCTTAGATTTAAAGATAAATGGAAGATAGCATAATGAATTCTTCAAGCACACAGCCTTCGAATATTCAAAGAGCTGCTTCTGTGAATAAACCCATAATTTCTGAAGCAAACAAGCTAGAAGAGTTATTTGCCACAATAACAGCCCAGACGAACCCAGCTTGTAAGATTATTTACACACAAAACATTGTGACAACAGTGTGTATATCATCTGATGAAAAATATTTAATCGCAGGGACAAATACTGGGGGGATTTTCGTTTGGAAATTTCATGAACTAAACGAACCTCCTATTGTTTGGACTGGAAATACTTCAACTATTAATGTAATTTTGTGTGATCCAAATGGGATAATATATGCAGGAAATGATGCAGGATTAGTGATTCAATGGAATATTCTTAATTTACAAACTAAAACTTATAGAAAAGACAAATATGGGGTTACGGCGATAGAGTTATTGGGTGAAAGTAAGTTTTTAATAGCAAGCAAAAATACTATGATTGAACTTTGGCATGAAAAAAAAGGGAAACTTTATGTGGGAGAAGGCCATGAAGATGTTGTAACTTGCATGAAAATTGATGTGAATAAGAAAACTGTCTATACAGGAAGTAGTGATTATTCTATAAAAGTATGGGAAATTGATGAGGATATTATAGAAGAGACTAGGTCTATAAATGATGCACATAATGCAGGTGTTGTTATTTTAGAGATTTATGATAACACCCTTATATCAGGGGATATGGATGGGGAAATTATTATATGGAATTTGGAGTATTTTGAACAAACTAATAGAATTAGTTTGAAAGAAGAAATTAAAAGTATAGCAAAAAGCACTGATAATCGATATTTATTCACAGCTACGGAAAGTACTGAAAAAATGCATATAAGAATTTGGAACCTTAGCAAAATATCAGATGAAAAACCTTTCGCAATAAAAAATGCCCATTCAGCTTCTATAAACACTATGGTTTACATGGGAAAATCAGGGAAACTTATAACCGCAGGACAGGAAAAAACTCTTAAAATATGGGATTTTTCTAAAACTATAAGCGGAAGTTTAGCTCTTAAAATAGAATCCATAACAGCAATGTCTTTTAGTCAATACATTTTAATATACGCCCAAAAATCATCTATAACCCTATGCACAAATGTTGATTATAGACAATTAAGAACACTTGAAACAATCCCAAATATTAAAATTATCGCATCAGATACTCAGAATTCAATTTTAGCCCATAGTAGCCCTGATAATATTTTATATATATGGCGTTTAAAATTATATTCAGAGCCATATTGTAAATTTCAACACCCTGAAGAAATAACTTGTATAACTTTTTATGATAAAAATCATATATTAACAGGGTGTACTGATGGTATTGCTAGGGTTTGGAGTTTAGTTTATCAGAAAATTGATCATGAATACCCTAAAAGTATTAATATAACAGCTGTTAAATGTTCATTAAAATATGCATATATAGCAAATAGTGATGGAGTTATATCAATATGGAGTAAAAAAAATTATTCTCTTAAGAAAAAAGTTGAATATAAAGCCAATGTTAAAACTATTGATGTTAGTAATAGCGATATTTTAGTAGCTGGTGGGGAAGGTTGCACAATAAAATTCTGGAGATGGAAAGATATGATTTATAAAATCAAACATGAAGAACTTGTTGGCCATACAGGAAATATAATCAAAATCATTGTTGTAAAAGATCTGATATACTCAGCTAGTTATGATAAGACTATTAAGATTTGGTCGATAAATTTGAAAATGCTTTACTATTCATTATCTTTAGAATATGTGATTTCTGATTTTTATTTAAGTGATAAAAGCGAAAATTTGTATTTTTTATCACCTGAAGGGATATTGAATTTAAGAAACCCTTTGAAATCTGAAGAAATACTTGTTTATCCTCAGAAATACTCATGGTTGTATTTAAAATATCTTCAAAAGCTTTTTAAAAACAAAACTAAAATCTTTGACGCTTATTGGAAAGATTATGTAATATTCCCACATCTTGTAAACCTTCTTTATATATTCATAAAAGCTAATCATCCAGATTTACTTAAACAAGCTATAACAAGTGGAGTTAAATTCCTCCAAGAACAAAACGGAGAAAGTCCTCTTTCAGTATCTTTAATCTGGCGTAATTACAATTGTGCAGATGTCATATTAAAAACCTTAGCAAAAATGAAATTACACAAAGAGCCAGGAATAGTTGAAAACATAGAAAGTTGTATGACGAAAATTATTAATTCAAACCTATCGAAACTACCAAAATTTTTTGAATCTTTGTTTCCTATAGTATCAAGCCGACTTACATTGTATTCTCAAATGAAAAGTAAAGCTCCAATGATATTAGAAAACAAGTCAAGGAAAATTGAAGAAAACAACTTTGTGGACTATGAAGGAAAAGATAAAGAACAAGTTGAGTTTAAATCAAGTATTGTGCGTTTTGATTTTATATTAGGATCACAAGAAAGTATGCAATTATTAAGGGCAATTACTCATTCAAACAACCCTGATTTTTTTAGAACAGCTTTACTTAAATCAATACTAAAATACAAATGGGAAAAAGTGTATTTTATATTACTTGGAGAAGCTTTATTATATGGGATTATGGTTTTTATTGTATCTTATATGACTATTGTTGGGAATATAAATATTGGATCTTGGATTTTTGGTATACTTAATACTATAATGTTGATTAAAGAAGAGGTTCAATTAATTGAAAGTCCTAAAAAATATATTAGGGATTTTTGGAATATTATGGATGTTGCAAGAATTATACTGAGTTATGTGCTTATTATTTATCAACAAAATGAAAATGAGTCTGTGATTTTGGAACAAATTCTCACGATTTTGTATTGGGCTAGAGCTGTGACGTATTTTAGGATTTTTGATAAGACAAGGTATCTTATTAGAATGATTATTGAAACTTTTAGTGATATTGTTCCTTTTTTATTGATATTTTTTACTGCAACTTTCACGTTTTCTTTGCTGTTTTTTATAACAAATCAGTCTGATAATTTAGCTTTGACTTTTGTTTATACTTATAAATTGAATTTTAATGATTTTTCTGGCTTTTTGTCTGATGATTGGAGCACTCAGAACTTTAATACAATGTTTTGGGTTATATTTTTTATATCAAGCATTTTGAATTCGATTGTATTGCTAAATATGCTTATAGCTATTATGAGTGATACTTATGATAGGGTACAAGAAGATCAGGTTGTCGCTGATTGTAAGGAAATGGCTGGGCTTATAATGCAAGCCGAAGGGATGATATTTTGGAGGAGGAAAATAAGTAAAAAGGGTTATTTGCAGAGATGTGACTATGTAAGACATTTGACGTCTGAGACCACAGAATGGATGGGTAAAATCAGGGCCATAAAAAAATCCATAACACGACTAAACCTGAAATCTCGAAGCAACGACAAAAAAATCAACCAAATGCAGAACAAGATTCTTATAAAAATAAAGGAATTAAAAGGAATCAACGAAAGTATTTCTAAAAAAATAACTGATATGGAAGGTACGACCAACAGCAATAAATCAAGTAGTAGTTTTATACTATAACTTATTTTCTTTTATATATTTTTACTCTTTAACAATAACTCACCACCTACAGGCAATTTTACTATAGAAGGAGTATTTTCTATAATAAGCCCTAATTCAATTGTTTTTGAACTTACAATGATTTGTTTTGAAGCAAGTTTTTTCTTAATAGTATCAACTTCTTTAAAATCAGGGATTTTAATTTCTTGAATTTTTGGAGCTTTAGTTTCAAATGGGTCTTCGTAAGCGAAAGAAAAATGTAAAGGGTTTATTAAAATTTTGTGTTTTTTATAAGTTTGTTTAAGATGTGCGGTAAAATAGTCATGTTTTTGTGATTGGTTTGATATTTTAGGTGTTCGAGAATACCGAGACTCGTATTTATAAAGGAAGTCTTCGGAACTGCGACTTTTTTCAAGACTCCATTGCCTTAAGCTCTTATCAGTAAATTTAAGAAATTTATGTTCGAATATACTTGATGTGCAAGGTGGAAGCTCTTTATAGTTTTTTACTTGTTTTGTGTAATTTCTTCTTTGTTTTCTTCTTGTGAATAAATTTTTTTCTTCTAGTAACCTAGTTTTTGTTGAAGGTGATCTAAATACTGTAGGTTTCTTGTGTGTGTCATACCAGCGTCGTGTTTGTTCAAGTAATTTTATTTGCATTTTAGTATCGTTATTAGCTAAAACTTGTTGGATTAACAATTCTAAATTCTTTAACAAAAATTCTTGGACCTTATTTTTTGCTCCTGATAACTTATAGGCTTCATATTCAGCTTTTAAGTATTCATAATCTTGGTTATTTTTTAATTCTTCAGAGTTCCAAAAGACTTCTTTTTTAACTCTCATGATTGTGTGCATTTATATTCCATTTTACAAAAAAAAAGTCTCAAATATTACTAAATTCAAATTTATCTAGCTATTATTAAAGATCATCATATTTGGGGTCATCAAAATCTTCATTCCTACTTTCAAGTATCGAGTCTAAATTTCCAATATTAATTCCACTCTTTTCTAAAGCAGTTTTATATTTATCTCTTTCACTAGTAATCATCAATAATTCGCTTTTAACATTAGACATTTCTTTAGATTCAATATTTTTACTAGGATCATTAGTAATAAGTTTAACTCTTGCTGCATAATAAAGTGACATAGTTGTTTCTTCTTGATTATAATCAGCTGGTGAAACATTAACAAACATAAGAGTTTTAGCTGTACCTCCTAAAGAATCACTCATAAGCATTGTAAGTTTATTATTTCTATATGGAATATGTGATTCATTTGAAGATAAAGCTGAAATGACATCACCCAATGCTGAGAGACTTTTATTAATAGCTCTTCCTTCTTTAAGCCTTTCAGCTGTAGCCTCAGTTTTTGAAACTCTTTCAGACCCAGCCAAGTCAACAAGGCTTAGTTTTCCTACAGTTCTTTGATTTGTCTCAGTATTTGTCACATCAATCATAACACTGAAAATCAAATGAGATCTTGAAGATGTGTCATTCATTTTTGTACTACTTGTATGCCTCATAGTATTCCCATAATCAAATTTCTGCATTATTTCACTGGATGATTTAACTTTATATAATGTAGCTTCAGGGACTGTTACAATACCTTTGATATCTTTTTTAATACTTAATGAAGAAGGTGTTCCTTTGAAATCTTTTCCTAAAAACAAGTCTATAAGAGTATCTAAATAAAGCTCAACCATATAACAACTTACTTCCCATTTATAATGTCCTGGCATACCATTTAATACATTGAATAATTCTTCCATTGCTCTTGGAATTATACCAGGGTTACTTGATTCACCTTGCATTGTGTATGTTTTACCTGAACCTGTCTGTCCATAAGCAAAAACACAAACATTATAACCATCAATAGCACTTTGTATAGATCTTTTAGTATCTTCAAAAATTTCAAATTGGGTGTTGTTTGGACCAAATACGGCATCGTAAACAAAAGGTTTGACTCCGTTTTTGGAGTCGCAAGTAATTGTGAATTCATCAACGACAGTAGTGATGTTCACACAACCTCTTTCTAATTCACTTCTTCCCAAAGGCCTAACTCTGCAAAAAACTCTGATTTTTCCTTTCAAATCTTCTAATTGATTATGGAGCAATTTTCTTTGTCTCAAAGAATCTTTAAGTTCCTGCTCTTTAGCTGTATTTTTTTCTTGTAAAGTCGCAACAATAGCTGTGAGTTCTTCTACCTTTTTAGTCAGCCCCATAACTTCTCCTGCAACTTTTTTCACCTGATCCAATTCAGCTAAAACTTTTGCTTTTGAGTCTTTCTCATCTTTTAAAGTTTTTTCAAGATTCTCACGTATTTTCTCAAGATCTGCAATTTGTTTATTAAGTTTATTCATAGCATCAGCTGATTCTTTAGCTATTTTTTCATATTTCGTATCTTTATCTTTATTTTCTGCATCATGAGCTGATTTCATTGAAGCCATCTGATCATTAAGATTCTTAAGTTGTTGTCCTTGAGAAGAACTTGAATCTTTTATTTGTTTTTCTTGAGATTTAATAATATCATTAAGCTTAGAAATATCATTATCTGTAGGTCTATTATCAAGTTCTTGTTGTAAAGCTTTAAGTGTAGTACTAAGTTTACTTATTTCTCCACTTTTATCATTAGCTTTAAGACCTGTGTTTTCAGATTTAAGCAAAGTGATTTCAGCAAGGAGTTTTTCAGAGTTTCCTTTAGAAACAGGACGATTGCTAAGTTCTTGATTTAAATGATTAATTTTACGATTAGCTTCTGATAAATCATGATTCAGTTTAGCTAATTCTTCTGTTGGAAAAGCTTCTGCAGGTTTGCCAGAGCTTTGCAATTGCGACTTTAAAAATGTGACTTCCTGATTGGTTATAGTAAGTTTTTCTCGTAATTGTATTAATTCTTCTTCATTATCATCTTCAAATAAATCATTAGTTGGGGTTTTTTTTCTTTTAGGTTCAACATTACTTATAACAGGAACAGGAATATGAGTAGGTTCTTGAACTTTAGATTTTTTAACTTTAACTGGAACTTGTGCTTGTCTTTCTATAGTGTTTTGCAATTCAAAAATTTGTTCATTCGCTGCTTCTAAATGAGCTTTAATCCTAACAATTTCTTCAGGGTCGACTAAAGTGTTTTTAAGTTTTTCATTTTCCTCTTTAAGCATTTCATTACGTTTCTGTTGCTTACCTAATAAAGCTTTAAGTTCTTTCTTTTCTTTATCATCTTTAGGACTAGGAGCTACAGCAGAAGCAGGTATCGCTGTAAATTCATCAATTTTTACTTTAAGTTTAGCGATTTCTTCATTTAATCTATCAATTCTCTCATCTTTAGCTTCAAGTTGTCCTGATATATCAACAGCTACAACTTGTGAAACATGTGAAACTTGTGGTTTTGCCGCTAGTTTCTGATGTAAATCAGCGATTTCTTGTTCTTTTTCTTTAAGACTTTGTTGAAGTGGGGTAATTTGTGATGACTGACCTTCTAATACTGTAGCTCTATCTCGAGATACAGCCATTTCTGTAGCTAATAAAGCTAATTGAGTTTTCAAAGCTGTTTTTTCTTCATCATCAGAAGAAGAAGGTGCAGAAAGATTTGAAGTGAAAATTTTAACTTCATTTTTTAAACTGTTACGCTCAGCTTCTATTTCAGCCATAACTTTTTTGTGTTTGAGTATTTTAGCTTCAAGTTGTTGTTTTAATAAATCATTTTCTTTTACAAGTTCTGGATCAGGACCAATAGGAACAGGTCGATTTGCTAAAGAAACTTTAAGTTCTTGGATTTCTTTTTTATACTTTTTATTTTGGTCTTTAAGTTTTTCAATTTCTGGATCAGGACCTTTATTAATTTTATGTTCTTCTGGAACTTTATGTACTGAACTTGATACTTTATTTTCTTCTGGAATTTTATTTATTGGGACTATTATTTGCTTTTCAGCAGGTTTAGGATCAAATTTAGAGATTCCTTTTTCGATAATGTGTTCTGCTTTTTGGATTATAACTTCTAAAGCTAGTCTTGCCACATCTAAATTTCGAGATTTAGATTCTTTTTGAATGGCAATTAAATCAGCTTCAATTTTACCTTTTTCGCTTTTGGCTCTTTCGATTTTTCCTGAGTATTCAGATTCTAGAGCTTTTTTTAAATTGTCCATTTCTTTGCCTCCCCCTGCCATAACAGCTTCAAGTCTTTCTATGGACTTTTTTTTATCATCTGTTAAGTCTTTAACTTTTTCTTGAAGGGCAATCATGTTTACTTCAGCCCAAGTTCGTAGTTCTTCTCTTAATTTATGTTCTTCTTCGTAAGCTGATTTCAAGCTTTTACATTTTTTATCCATTTGGCCCTTGTATTTATCTATGAAGTCTTTGTATTTTTTATGGAGGTCTTGCTCGATACCGGCATATGATTTGTCAAGATCTAGTAACATTTCTTTGTAATGGTTATGCATGTTTTTCATATCGTTTTCCATCTAATTAGTTCTTACCTTCTTAACATAATCTCTGGCAAGGTGTAAAGGTATAAAAGCTGCTTCTTTTCCTTTTAGTGGAGGAAGTTTATTCAAAGACTCGTTTCCAATGATTTCACCCGGAGTGAATTCATTCACATGCATTCTTGAAGGAAGTTCTTCATTAACTGAAATTTTGGGGGTAAGCTCTGCTAAAAGCTGTTCAGATAACGACTTTTTCTCTTCAGGCATATGAAGTGCAGGTGGAGGCCTATCTGATGATTCTGGTGCAACAGAATTAGACATTTTTAGATAGTAATTGATAGATTGAAATCATAGTGAAATTAGTTTTTTATATGATCAGGTTAGAATATGTTAGTTTTTATTTTAATATTTTACTTTCTGATAATGTGGTGCATTTGCTACAATTGTTATACTTCTAAAAAACCTTATTATGTATCTAAAATCAAAATCCGCCATATTCGAATATGTGAAATACTTGTTGAAGTGCATGGTCAGATGAGAAAAGGTTAAATCTAATAAATTTTATAAAATTCAAAAGTATCTAGTTTATTAACTCAAAATATTTTATCTAAATTCCTCTTTAAAATCTAAAAACAAGCATAAACATTCTATTATTATGTTAAAATATAAATACTATTCATCATCTCTATCTTAATTAAACTGTTTATGGAATAAATTAATTCTTATATCATATCTTATATCATAATATTAAAAAAAACTATCCACTATAACTAATTTGTGGAAGTAAAGAATCTTCATAGCAAGGATCATCATGGAATAATACTTCAAATCTATTATCAAAAAACAGATCGTGCTCTAACAAATTGTCATCAATATTATATATTGAAACACCAAAATCAGTACATAAAAAAACTTTATTTTCAAGCTCACTTACAATATTACTTGTAAACAGGTATTTATCCGAAGCATTTATTATGGATTTAATGGATTTATTTAGAATATTCCATATTCTGACTTCATTGTCCCACGAACAAGAAATCAGCCATTGATTATCTGCTGTTATCCCAACACTACTAACCCCATCACTATGCCCTTGTAATAGAGCTTCTTGACTTTTATAAAGTAAATTCCAGACTCTTATTGTTTTATCATCCGAACCTGAAATAACAAATTTGTTATCATGAGTAATAGTAATACAATTAACATAATAAATATGTCCTTGAAAAACTGTCTCCTTCTGTCTTTTAGTAATATCCCATACAATAATTGTCTTATCATCTGATGCTGAAATTAAAAAACGATCGTCATTTGTTAAAGCTATGCTATTAACTCCAGATGAATGTCCTTCAAAAACAAACTCTACCTTTTTATCATGAAGGTTCCACATAATTACACTGTTATCATCAGATCCTGAAAAAAAAAAATTATTATTTTTTGTTATCATCACACAATTAACAAATGATGTGTGGACTTTAAGTGTTGCTTCTTCTT
This sequence comes from Stentor coeruleus, assembly GCA_001970955.1. NCBI lineage: Eukaryota > Ciliophora > Heterotrichea > Heterotrichida > Stentoridae > Stentor > Stentor coeruleus. The sequence continues at coordinate 47,849 of MPUH01000490.1, forward strand.
TTTTTTCCTGGATATTGAAAATTTTTAAAGTACTGTCCCATGATCCTGAGATAATTGTTTGGTTGTCATGAGTTAAAGCGACACATTTTACTCTGTCTGTATTTCCTTTAAGTTCAATAATTTGCTTTTTATTAACCAGGTCCCATATTTGTATGTTATTCTCAAAACTAGACACACAAATACTTTCATCTTTGCTAAATACATGAACTTTAAATAATAGTGATTGCATTACTGGTTTTTGTTCTTCCAAATTCCATAGTATTAACTCTCTATTTGAAGTGGAGAAACATTGACAATTGTCACTTGTTATCGCAACATTTTTAACTCCACAAGTATGGCCTGATAATATTGTTACTTCTTTTTTATCTAAAACACTCCAAATCCTAACAGTAGTATCTTCAGATCCTGATATAATAAGTTTATTATCATGTGTTATTTTAACACAATTAACACCATTTTCATGGCCTTGAAGAATTGCCTCGATTTTTTTCTCAAATAAGTTCCAAATTTTAATAAACTTGTCATCTGAGCCAGAAATAATTAGTTTATTATCAGAAGTTATAGCAACACTGTTTATTCTATATTTATGTCGATACAAAACTGCCTCCTGTTTTTTTTCAATCAAGTTCCACAATCGTACTGTGTTGTCACACGATGCTGAAACAGCAAAACTATTATCATAAGCTACAACCACACTATTAATTCCACGATCATGGCCTTGTAGCACAGCTTCTTGCTTTTTGTCATTAACATTCCACACCCTCAGAGTATTATCGTCTGATCCTGATACAATCAGTCGACTATCTTGAGTTATTGTCACACTATTTACTTCTGCTTTATGATTTTTTAAGACTAATTCTTGTGTTTTATCTGTTAAATTCCATATTTTCACAGTGTTGTCCCAAGACCCTGAGACTACAAATTTTTTGTTGTTTGCAATACAAACACAGTTAATACCTTTGTCATGACCTAATAGAACTGTTTTAACCCTTTTTTTTTTAAGGTTCCAGAGTCTTAAAGTACAGTCTTCTGATCCGGAAATCAATTGCTTGTTATCAATAGTCAAGGAAATACTGTTAACTTTACCTTCATGACCTGAAAGTATAGCTTCTTGATTGCCATTAAGCAAATTCCACATTATGATATTTGTATCATCAGATCCTGACAATGCAAAAATATTGTCACTAGTTATAACTACACATTTAACTTTATCAAAATGCCCTAGAAATATTTTTTCTTTTACCCCTCCCTTAACATCCCAAACTCTAACTGTTTTATCATCAGAACATGATAAAATAAACCTTCCATCACTAGTTACTGCCACACTATTTACGCTTTCTTCATGACCTTTAAAAACTTTTTCTAATTTTTTTTCACCAAGGTTCCACATTTTAATAGTTCTATCATCAGAACCAGAAATGATGAACCGATTATCACTTGTTATGACAACTCCATTTACACATGAAGTATGGCCTCTTAAAATGGCTTCTTGCCGTTTTTCAGAAAAATTCCATACTCTTACTGTATCATCCCATGAGCCTGAGACAATAAAGCGGGCATCACTTGATACGGCAACAGTCTTGACACCATCTGTGTGCCCTTGAAGTAATAATCCGTATTCGGACTCGATTGTATGGAGATTAGCTCTTTTCCTATCGCCCATCATAGTTTTAGAATTCTTGATCAGAACAGCTTCAATTGTTGAAAAATAAGGATAATCATATTTTAATTTTTGGCATATGATATTATTGAATTTCAATAAATCATCTTCTTCAAATATTTCTAATTTGTACATGTTGTAAAGCTCTTCAATGATATCATCTAATTTTTTAAGAGAAACACTAACCAAATTTTCAATTGTTTTTATAACTTTGATAGACTCTTCTAATATCATTTTTTTTTGTTTTTCAATCGTACTGATCGAAACTTTAATTTTGTTTCTCAGTAAGGCCATCTTAGACTTTGATAACTTGACTTCAATTTTACCAAATGCGCATGTAGAATCAAGTTTTAAATGCTCGTCAAAATGGTAATGAGAACACTTGTTACAAAATAATTTACCATTACAACTATTACACTGGATTGTTGGCTTCTCACAACAAATACTACAGGTTAACATATATTTTATAATGCTAAAATATTCCTGATGATTCAATAAAATCAAGAAGGTTTAGGATAATATTGTTTATGATAATTAGCAGTTTAAGAATAAATTTAAGAATATTTAGCATATTTTTGGCTTATTTGGCCTTTTATGCCTTATTCGTGCATGGTTATTTAAAGATAATCCATTTATTCTACATTTTTTTGTTAAACATTATATATATTAGTTTAACAAGGGCTGGACAATAGTCAAATATCCCATTTGGTTAATTTCTTTGATGCTAAATACTCATATAATTGAAGTATAAAATAATATTTTAAGATTTCAATATTAACATATTAATGCATAATTATCAATTCTTATACTTTATTTATCAATTTATAATCAAAAATTTATTAATTATACCTATAAAGTATTGATCTTAAATATTTAGATTTAATTATACATCATAATTTTAGCAATTTTTATGTTTTCGATGAAAAAATTATTCGTTAGTGCTTACTTCGCTCTAATAAAGCTAAAACCCTTATCTTGAAATCTGAATTTCTAAATCCCTTTTCTTGAAATCTGAATTGCCACATAATTCTTAAAAATTAACTATACAGGACACAACTTAATCTCTAAATTCTAATAAAAAGCAAACATTTCTTATAAATGGAAGCACCAAAAAGATATCCCTCTGCTTATTTGCATTTTGTAAAAGAAAAGAGACAAGATATTATTCGAAAACACCCAGAATTCAAAACGACTGATATTGTAA
>MPUH01000491.1:0-50665 GCA_001970955.1 Stentor coeruleus
AATAGATAGCTAAAAACACAAATATTTTTGTCTTTATTTTACCTCTGACTATAATTTTTGTTTATTAAATGAACATGATTTAAAAACTAACTTAATAAATTATTCTTAAAGCCTATTATCCTCGTTATGCCTATCCAGTTCGTTGAAAATATGTTTTTCATCATTCTTGTCACTTCTGCTTGTTCGTTCATTAGCATCATCTTTAAGATAATTCCTGCATAAAATATATCGTATTACCAATGCATACAGAGTATCTAAAACAATCTGAATAGGTGTGAAAATCAAAATATTAATAATCCAATAAAAAGTATATTCACTGCAATACACAACTGTCATGTAAATAATTCCAATAATACTAGCTACTGCACATATTGCCAAGATAGTACCTTGAATAGCAAGCCCAAGTCTACTTTTTTCAATAATGCAATTGTATAAAAAGAATGGGATTATAAAACCTTGAGTTATTGCCCATGCTGCAGCTCCTGAATATATAGAACTTTCAAAATAATCACCATAATCATCTGCGCTTTTTTCTTCTGGCGAATTGAAATAAACTTCTAATACTCCTATTAAGCAAAACAGAACTATGAAATTACCCAGGATTTGAAGAGTAAGTATGGATCTACGGAAGTAAGGTTGAAGATAAAACGAGTTTGAGTAAGGATAAACAAATAAAAATGGATCATGCTTTGGGTAATCTTCATTATTATAGTCTAATTTTAAGAATATTCCAACTAAGAAACAGCAAATTAGAATTAGAACACCCATAGCAATAACAGGTCCTCTACCAATTTCACATTGCTTAGAAAATTCATTGATTCTGAATGATGATAGATGATCAAGACTTGCAGTTACTTTGGTTTCTGATATCTTGATTATGTCGCAACCAGAATTTTCCCATGAATTTGTGTAATTGTAGTATTGGCATTCATGATTCATGTCAAGATTATATGTACCGTTGATTTCAACTTGAATTTTGGATTCTGAAATCAATTGTATTTCTTTTGATTCTGTTATGACTAAAGAATAATCTATATAGGTTCCTGATTCATAGAAGGATAGTTCAAAAAAGTCATCATTTAAGGTATATTTTGCATAAAAGATATCGATGATAATATTGTTATCGATTTCAAGGTCTGCGGGAATTGATATATTTGAATGAGAAAAACTTAAATCTAGATTTGGTAAATTCGAACTAATTAACCTGTTTGAATAAATGTTTAGTTTTCCTTCAATGTTTAAAAATGATTCACCTGGAAGCTTATCTTGAAACCATGAATTTTTCATTGCTGAGAAGAAATTGTGCAAATCTATATATTCAAGCAAAGATATATATTCACTAAAAGAATCAACTATCGATTCAGCTTCTGAATTGGAACAAGATTCAGGATATTCACTAAGAATATAAATTGTTAAATTGTTCAAATAAGTGAAAATTTCTGGACTGACATAAGTTGAATTTTCAAGAACACTATAAAGGCAGGAGATGTAAAGGTTAAAGTTTGCATCACTAATAATTTCGGAGTAAAAGTAATTGCCCATAGTAAGCACAATAGTGTTATAAGTATCTTTAGAATCAGCTTTCTTGACATAATAAATTACAGCACTAGGGATATCATCATAATTTGTTATACTGTCTAAAAAGTCGTCAATAATAGCTAGTTCTCGTCTTTGCTTAGAATTTGCAGCAGGATTTTCATACAATGTGCATTCATAGTCATCACATACTTCCATTAAAAGTTTTTCTGCATTATCATCTATGAAAACTGAAGCACTGGAAAGCGGACTTGAATTTGTCACCCAATATTTTTTATCAGTAGAGTACCCAAATTGATAATAAAGTACGCTTTGAGACGATGAACAACTAATTCCTTCTAAATAATATTTATTGCTTAATTTCTCGGATTTAAAAGAATTGCAAGTAGGGGGATTACTCCTTGAAATAAATGTATAAGCTATTATGCTCGATGCCGATGCTGGGCTCATTGTAAGAGTGACTTTATAAGTCGATCCAACTTGCAAAGAAAATGGAGGGATTATAATAAATGAATTTGTAAAGTCAATATTTGAATTAGAATTTAAATCAGGGTCAAAGTCCCAGCTAAATGTGCTTTCACTTGGTGGTATTATTTTACTAACTAACTTGTAATTTTTACTATTATCTATCACCAATTCAGAAGTCTCAATAATAATTTCTCCTTTAGCTTGATTATCAATTTTAAATTCAACTTCTTGCTCTGCATTATTTTGAACTGTACTAGCTACAACTTTGAACAAATAAATTGCTCCATTTCTTAATTGATCTTTAGTTATAGTAAGTATATTTCCTGATGTTGAGCTATAAAGTGCATTCCCATTATTACCAATGCATTCTACTGAACCTTCTTTGCATGACCATTCATAGTCAATTGATAAATCCATGTTTTCACTATTTTCTACAGTTGCTATAATTTCCAAATCAATATCAGACCCTATTGTTCCGCCCCATCTGTTAAGCTTTAATTTGAGTTCATTAATCATTACATCAATAGATATTTGGGCAATTCCATAAGCACCTGTTTGACTTAAGGTAGCATTCGCTTCGATAATATAATTTTTGTTTTCACTCAAAGTGTTAGGAGGTAAATAAATTGTATCAGGTCTAGGACTATTTTGTAGTATATAATCCAGATCTAATAAGCTATCTGAATAATATTTCCAACTATAAGTAAATGCTCCTACCACATTACAAGAAGAGAGTACCTGAGCTTTGATTAAAAGTGGTGAAAATGAATTAACTGAAATCTGACTTCCGTAATCAAATCCAACAGTAAATAAATACTGATTGGTAACTTTTATCAAAATGCTTTTACTAGATTCAGTTCCATAAAGAATGCTTTTTACAGTAGCATAAATATATAAATCTTCTGACACCAATAAATCTTTACTCAATGTTAAAACCGGTAAATTCTGCCCTTCTATGTAATTTATAAGACTTTGGCTTGAAGATGAAGCAGACCAGCTATATTCAAAATCAGTACTAACAATCGCATGCTTGACTATAGGGTCTTCTTGTAAACATGGGATAGAGCAAATTGAAGGGCTAATAATATCTAAAACAGGATAAGGTAAATCATATATCATTTTAACTGTAATTATTGTTTCTTGTTGATAGAAATTGCAAAGTTTTTTCAATGGAACAAGACTTGAGTCTATTGTGATATCAATATTTACTGCAGGAAGCTGCTCAGAAAATATAAGAATAAAAGTTTTTGAATTAATCCAAGAACACTGTAAATAAATGTCTTCGTAAGAGCTAGGAAGTGTTACAACTTTGTCACAACTTTGTCCTGAATTCATTACATTTTCTATAAACTCTACAGTAATTTCTTTATAGTCACTGTTATAATAACTGACAATATCTTTATCTGAAAATTGATTACTACACTTTTGGCAATTATTAAGTAAATCGTCAAAGTACCCATCATTACATAAACAACTAGATTCATCATAATAACTATTCTCAATACAAGTGCAAAATCCTTCAACAAAGTCGGATAAATTTATGCACTTTAGGCATTTTTCTTCACTGTCTAAAACCGAACAAAGTGGATCTGTTGAGTAAACATCAAAAGAAGTGATTTCAACATCATTCAAATCTCTGGAACTTCTAGCTGTCAATGTAGTTTTGCCAAGGCCTGCAAATTTAATAGAGAATTCAGCAATGCCAGTGTTAGTAATAACTTTATTATTACCCTCGAATTTTAAGTCTGAAGAATAAAGAGTAACTTCAAGTTCATCAGTATACATCAAATAGTTTTCAAAAAGCAAAACAAAAACTGTTAGTGTTTGGCCATATTCTATAACTTCTTTTGATCCTGAAAGCATAATTAAATCTATACCATCATCGAGAATACATCTAGGCTCTTCGTAATAACTATTATTAATACAACTACACATACCATCAATGAAATCAGCTAAGTAAATACACTGTATGCAATTGCTATTTTCATCGAATACTAAGCATAAAGGATCTACGGAGAAAACATTAAAAGATTCTATTTTTACATTGCTGTAATCTTTTGTGCTTTTTGCTTCTAATTTAGCTGATCCAAGACTTGTAAAAGATATATAAAATTCTGCTATACCAGTGGTTGTAGTCACCTTATTTTCACCTTCAAATTGAATCCCAAATGAATCAAGTGTAACTTCAGTTTCTTTAGTATATAAAATACTATTAAGTGTAAGAGAAACAGAGACAGTAAGTGTTTTACCTAGCTTAAGTCTTTCTGTTGAAGCTGCAACTAAAATCAAATTTATACCGTCTTCATAAACGCAATAAGGCTCATCATAGAAGGTGTTTTCTATACACTCGCAAAGGCCATCAACGAATTGTGCTAAATAAATGCACTCTAAACAATATTCATCATTTTCAAAGACCATACAAAGAGGATCAACTGAATAAATTGTAAAAAATACAACTTCACAATCATTATAATCTTTTGAGCTTTGTGCGGTTAAAATTGTTTCTCCAAGATTTGTGAATTGTATCTCAAAATCAAAAATGCCAGTACTACTTGTAACTGAACTTTCTCCAGTCATTACAAGATCAGAAGAAAAAAGAGTTGCCAGTACTACTTGTAACTGAACTTTCTCCAGTCATTACAAGATCAGAAGAAAAAAGAGTAACTTCAGCTTCTTCTTCATACAAAAAGTTTTCATTCAAAAGAAATACAGTCACTGTAATTTTTTCACCTAATTTTAGATGTTTTTCTGAAGAAGATACCATAATTAAACTAGCTCCATCATCAAGTACACAATCAAAGTTTTCAAAATAGTAGTGGTTTAAACATTCACAAGTTCCTTCCACAAATTCAGCTAAGTAGATACATTCAAAACAGTTTCTTTCGCTGTCAAATGCTAGACAAAGAGGGTCTATTGAGTAAATAGTAAAGGATTCAACAACAACATCGGGATAATCTTCAGCAGTGGTAGCCGTTATTACAGCCTTTCCGATGCTTGTGAACGAAAGAGAAAAATCAGCTATTCCTGTATCGGTTTGGATAGTCATATCACCTTCAAATGTTAACCCAGTTATAGCAATATTGACTTCATTGCTTCTTTCAAATATTACATAGTCTTGATATAGATAAGTTGTCACTGTTAATATTTCGCCAAGTTTAAAAGTATCACTTGAAGCAGTGATTTTTATTAAATTTACACCGAATTCTTTTAATATAGTCAAGTATTCAGTATCTTGCAATTTTAAATCTGAATTGCTAATATAAAAACCATAATCGTTGTAAGTTAAAAACTTCAAGTCACTAAAAAGAGCTTCGCCATTAACTGTCGTTTGCACAAGGGTTCCTGAAAGGTAGCTGCTCGTATCTTCTACTCTTCTCGCAGGTGTATCAATAAATACAATGATTTCTAGCTCGTATTCAGAAGTTCCTAATTCCCTATCAACTGTAGCTTTTACAGAAAAGCTTTCATTTACTTTTTTTGGCTAAATAAATTTTACCTTTTTATCTACGAATTCAAAACTTAAACTATATTGAATATATTTATCAAATATAACTATCGAGTAAAAATCCAAAAATACCAGCATGATTGTTTTTTGACCTTCATTTGCAATTTTTAGAGTAGAATCAAAACCATTATTAGAATCAAATGATGAGCTTGTTTCTCCTGAAATTTCATCTCCATAAATTTCTATGAGATAATAAGGTAATCCTGAGCCCATACTTAAAGTCCCATATAATCTAAAGTCTTTGCCAGGAGTAACTTCTTTGTTTTCTCCAGAATCCACACTTACGCTCAATAAATCACATAAAATTCCATCTCCTTTAAATTCTGGACTAGCACCTTTTAATGAAATGCTTGATACTGCTTTCACAATATAAGTTCTATCACACCATACACTAAAGGAAAAGCCTGAAGATCCATTCTCAAGTGTAATGTACCCTTTGAAATATATGATAACTTCAAAGGGTTCAAAATATAAATAAACTTTCACGTTCGAGGCTATTAGTTCCCCAGAATCAGACCTGTGAGAAATTTTTCCTGCAACCATTGTACTAGCAACAGTAAATTCGTCAAACGAAAGGTAGTCACCTTTTATCATACCTAAGATCGAGACTAAGACTAAAAAAGCTGCCTTAATTTCCACCATTTATAAGAATTTAAATTATCTAAGGTTCTTTTCAGAGTGAACTCTAAAAAATAAATAATATTTGGTACTAATTTAACTTTAAAACCTGAAATTTATCTTACTTGAATTGATTACTTGCTTAGACTACTTAATAATAATAATAAATATTTTGGAAGCCAATTAAGCCAAAGCAAAAATATTTATATAGCATCCACAAAATGCAAAGATTAAAGTAAGTCTATATCATCTAAACAAGATTCTATTTCGTATTTCTTGAATCTTGGCGATATTCAATAGTAAACTTCACATTTTATATAGAAAAAATAATAAATTAAATCTATTATTTTCATTCATGCATCTATATAAAGACCTCAAACGAACTCAAAGTTTTCAAGGCTACCTAGCTATGTTATCTAAGCTAAATTCAAGATAATTATTATTATATAAATATGGAAATAATTCTACCAAAGAAATTTAATATTATTAGGCAGTGAATCAGACTTATAATAAACATAGTGTTTATGAGATTTATTAGATGAACTATTTCTTTTTTTGAGATATTTCCAACTAAAAACTTTTTTGATACTTCTTTAATTCTATCTGATTTGCCCTCATCAATCTAATTTTGCATATCCTTAATTTTAAATCCAATATTCTTAGATATATATATATGCTGTATTTAAAATAACTGATATAGCAATTTAGTATTTTAATTAACCATTTTCAAGACTTTTAATATTACCATATTCTATTTTAATCATTTTTACTATTAGTTTTATGGAGTTTTTACACAGATAATTCAATTCAGCCTTTAATGATTTGTATATTCATTGTCCTTTTCTAATAATCATCATAAACAAATTTTAAGTCGCTCTTAAATACCCAAATTTCATTTTCATTTTATTTTTTAATTTCTTCTAAGTACTTTCTAGCCTCTGACACTAATCTTAAGATGATGGTGAAACAAATTAAATGCTTAGTATCCCTGCCAAAAGAACTGACAATACAAAAATCTTCAAAAACTGTGAGAATTGCATAAAGAAAAACTACGACAAAGCGGCTATGAAAAAAGTTCGCCAATTCTTAACTTAAGGTCACACATTTTGAGATCAAGTTGCAGTGACTGCTAACGTCGTTTTTGAGGTCTAAACCCAGCGATTCAAAACACTGCCAGATACTATCGTTATAAAGGTCATAGAAAACCATATCCCAATTGATTCAACCGAATTGAAATTAACCTAGTATGGCAGTGCTACTAGGAAGAAGTTCCCATTCCTCACATACAAACTTTAAAAAGCTTGTCTACTTTATAACATTGGAGCTCTCTACAGTCATCTAGGTGCTGAAACTGATCTACGTGGCAATGATAGGCATAAAATTGCCTTAAACACCCCCGAGTGAGAAGGTTAAATGCCTTCAAAAACGCAATGGGATACCTGAATGAAATCCATAAACAAGGTGCTGAGGCTCGTCTAGAAAAAAATATAGACTTAACCCCAGAGTGTTTATCAATGAATATATCAATCCTCACAGCCCAATGCTACTATGTAATGTATGATAGAATGGATAAGGCTACAAAAAAGTTAACTTAGCAAATTAGCTTGTAAAATCCACAAAAATGTCGACCAAGCTTTTTATGCTTCGGTATCATTAGAACTTGCAAGGGATTTCCTAAAGTTTCAGTCACTTTTCATTTTGCTCTTTCTAGTTATTGGATTTCATTCCCAGAAAGAGAAGAAAGGATGAAGTACTGATTTTAGTAAAGAAGTAGTAAGGTTGGGGTTTGCTAATTAAAATATAGCAAAAGCTATGTAGATCAAAGGTCTGAGAGGGGTGATTTTGGAAGTTGGACGCAATGCTTTGAATATGATAGTTAAAGAAAAAGAACTAGCTTAATATAAAAATTTGAGTATATATATGGATGAGATTACTGAATCAAGGACTTTAAGTTTTGAAGAGTTGCTTATGATTAAGTCAAAGCTCCCTTTACCAGTGGATATAAAGTTAGAAATGAAAGTTTTATTATGCTTAGTATCTAAAAAGGTCATTACCTTGTGTGCAAAATATAAAGAAATACTTCATCAGATGGTTTTAATTGAAACTGGGAGGATTAACAATATAAAATAGAAAAAATCAACCGTTAGAGTCTATGAATTATCAAAAAATTAATGCTTTAAGTAGTGAGACTGGTCTGACTGAAGCTATATGGAAAAAATTCAACATTTAAAAGTCGCTGAAGGATTTTTCTAATTGAAAACAGCCTGACAAGTCAGTTAAGGGTGTCAGGAATCATTAACTGATTTGACTGTGACTAGAGAGGAAGATGAGTTTTTTAGTATTTGACTGCTGGCTAACCAAAATTTTATCTTCTCATGTTCATCATATAACTTATTTTTATTGCCAATAATGGAGTAGAAATAGCATCATAGGGAGCAAAATAAAAGACCTTCAGCTAATTTGTGCAATATTCTATAGAGGTATAGACAATCTTGGAATATTTACTATAACTAATGGGAAGAATTAGCCTTAAGGCTCAGTAGTAAGATTCTGATACAATAAAATGCTGTTTTACCTTTAGATAGGCAAATTGGCAAAGGTTTTGAAAAGATGGATGAGAATCTCAAACCCTTATGAGCTGATATTTTAAATCAGTATGTGAGAAAAAAATTAGAATTCGAAAGGACTAAAGGAAGCATGCATTCTGATCCTCAAAGGGTGAAGATTTTAACTCAACTCTAAGAAGCAGTTAAAGTTTATAGCAATCTTGCTAGCATTTTATCTTAAGATCATCAATTCATGCAAATTTCTCATCCCATCTAAGTTTTTTACAGGAGAAATTACCTGATTATATATATTCAAGGAGTCTGACGAGAATTAAACTATAGATTTTATATGAGTTTATATTTTATTAATTAGAAAGTATAATGCTTATTTTAAGATTATAGTCATTTTGATAACAAGAATATAATATTACTATCACAAGCTAGTATCACACCTCTGAGAAGAAATTGTAAAAATTTTCTATTGTGCAATATAAATACTTGAGAATTCAAGAATAAGCATGCCAATTAAATGCTTAGAATTTTGCGAGAAATTCCTAAATATATGAATAGGAGAATTCTTACATGTTTAAAATATTCTAAATTGTATGTTAGATTCACTAAAAATATCTCAAATCAAATCTAAATTATTCTCTTCTAATAAATATATTTTGCCTTTATTTTTTTAATTTTCCTCCAAGCAATACAAATATCTAAAATCCCACAATTCTCTCATACTTTAAAACAAAAGTCAGCCTATTCTACTCAAAAACTCTTAAAAATTTGACTATCAAAATCATAACTAAATTAAATCCTACTTAATACCAATAACTAGAAGTGATAATATTCTTGACACAACGGTCATTTCCAAATTTAGCCACATAGAATTCAACTTCTGTAGCAGTAGCTTCAACTTCTTCATAAATTGGCTTAGGAACACCTGAGCATGTCGGCATTCCAACATCCAAATAATGACAATCATTAAGCCCAGGATAAGTCATGTATTTCTTAAGTGCTGTCAAATATTGCTGATACAAATCATCGCCAGGGAATAAAGGACAATACCCTTGACCCATTGAATTAAATCCACATTGACAAGGTGTTTGATATTTGTTATCACTACTCTTGCACATTGTTCCTGCTGAACAACTTATAGGCATTGCAACTTTAGGGCTTTTAGGGGCTGATTTACAGACAGCTTGTCCTGGTTGCTGGGTTAGTTCATAGAAACCTGATTGACAAGCTAAAGCTGCAGAATCATTTTCGACAAGGGTTCCATCTTGTAATGAGAACAAGTTTATGCACTTTCCGTAGTTGCAAGTTAGAGTATTTTTACATAAGTTCATTGTAAGATAGTTTCCACAAGTGCCACCAAGGTTATTTACAGGCTGGCATGATGCTGCTTGTTCAACATTATGACAGTTAAAGCCTACATCACAATCTGGCTGGTCATTGCAGAAGGCTCCAGTTTTTCCACCTTCACAAACTCCAGTTACTTGATTACAGACACTTAGACCTTGGCAGTCTGCTTTTGATTTGCATGCGTCTCCAGGAAGGCCACCATAACTAAGTGCTGTACTCCCTTGAACACAAGATGCGTTAAATGGACTGCTTAAAGCCCATGGGCAGAAAGAACCACTAGGACAAGTTTGCAAGTAATTATTCCCATCCACAGGATAGACACACTGGTTTGGAATTAAGGCTTTTGGAGAACATAAGTAAGGTTCACAGTAGGTAGCTTTTGATGGTTCTTTATGAGCTCTTGTGAATCTTTGTATGTAACTTGTGTGGAAGTCTTGAAACCCAAAGCAAGACACAGCTAATAAAGCTAAAAGAAGGACTTTTTCCATTTATTCAACAGATAGGAAAATGGTTTTCAGATTAGCTTTATGTCTATTTAACTTTTCATAAAAATATTTTTAATATAATGCTAAACTTTTAAATATAACTCTAATTTCTATATCCAAAATTGAATATCAGCTATCAATTAAAAGCACTAAACTCTCTGCAAAATACCCAAGCCAGCATCTGTCTATATAGACCTGCTTCTAATCATTTTTATCAAAAGTCTTATTTCCCTGCATTTAAATCATATTATCCGAAGAAAAAAAACTTCTCCATCCTCGCATTTAGAATCTTAATACCAAAAACTAATCAAATTTAAAGAACTGATTTCATATACGTAAATAGCATCCAAAGCCTTGTACTTAATTTTCTTCATAGTTTTGTATATAATAAATAAATTATGGACATACAAGAGTTGGCAAGAAATGTGACGATAGAGCATAGCACAATTCTCAGGTATACAGTTGAATCTCAGGTTTTTATACTTTATTCTCTTACTTTTAAGAAACGATTTAACAATAAAGATTACACTTGGAAAGTAAACAGGAAGGCTGAAGATTATTTCAAACTTAGCAAAACTTTAAAATATTATGCAGGTTTTGATACTGATGCATCACTTCCATATTATAAGCATTTTTTAAAATTTGAAGATGTAGAAAAGCTTAAGGCAATAGTGACTTTTATTGAAGAATTGCTAAAAGCTGATACTCATCGTGAGGAATTTATAGAATTTTTGGAACTGTCTACCATGAGTTTCTCCTCTACTGAGAAATATAAAGAAGGATATGTTTATAAGTATGGTAGTGGAAGACTAAGTAATCAGAAAAGGTGCTTTAATTGCTGTAACAAGATACTTGGAAGGAAAAAAAGGTGGCTTAGGATAACCAGGGATGGACTTGAATATCGTTTATCGAACACATCTGAGGTTGTTGAAGAAGTCATTCAATTCGCCATAAAATTCGATATTCTTTATGGTGTTGAAGATACTGAATTTATCTCAGGAATAAAAATAGTAAGTCCTCAGCATCGGCTTACATTTATAGCCAATGATATTCAAAAGCGCGACGAGTGGGTTGAAGCAATAAATGCTGTTTACAATATTTCTGAGTTCAGGACCTCAATGGTAAGACACAAATCTTCATTTATAATTCGCGAAAACAACTTAGGAAAATTTTACATTGATGGAAAAGATTATTTTTCAGATGTATATGACAGACTAAGTGAAGCTAAAAAGGCAGTTTGCATATCAGATTGGTGGCTGACACCTGACATGAATCTCAAAAGACCATGCTCTAAAACTCCGAATTCTAAAATCATTGACTTGCTGGGTGAAATAGCTGATCGAGGTGTGAAAATCTATATCCTTTTATATAAAGAGCTTAGTTTCGCACTAACTTTAAACAGCCTCTATTCAAAAAGAAAACTCCAAAAACGTAGTCCAAATATAAAAGTCTTAAGGCATCCTACAGTTTCTATAAGAGGTGGTAATTTTATATGGTCTCATCATACAAAACTCATATGCGTAGATAATACTTGCGCTTTTTTAGGAGGTTTGGACCTTTGTTGGGGAAGATGGGATACCCCTGAGCATTGTCTTGATGATATTGATGGGGAAATCTGGCCTGGTATAGACTATTCCAACTCCAGGATTGCAGATTTCGTTAAAGTTGATGATTTTGAAACAGATAGCATAGACAGAAATAGTGAACCTCGTATGCCTTGGCATGATGTGGCTATCTCAGTCTCAGGAGTTGTTGTAAAGGACTTATGGATTCATTTCATGCAGGTCTGGAATCATGTCATCAAAGATATCACTGGGAATAAAAATCGTGAGCATATGATGCCATTAAATGACATGACTGTTCATCAACGAATAACAAACAACCTTGTTGATATGTTAGCAAAAGCTAGTAAAGCTAGCAAAAAAAATAATAGCATTCTGATAGACTTTGGTGGGAATATAAATATACAAAAAAATCTTGAAGAAAATGAAGAAGTGGCTAAACTCAAAGCCAAATTCGAAAAAGAACGAAAAATCAGTGAAAAAGAAGAAATCAAGATCACGGAAAAAAAATTCAATGCAATGAACATTTTTAAAAATATAGTAAAAAACAAACTTTTAAATCCTTACCCTGAAGCACATATATCAAGAGATTTAGCTAAAGCTCGAGCTGAAGACTATGAGACGAATTTGAAAGAAGAAGAGGAAGAAGAAACTAATGAAAAAAATCTGAATGAAGAATACACGGATGAAAGACGAAGTTTTGAGCATTTTTCACGAAAATCAAAAGATTACAACACTGAATCAAGCAACGGATACCTTGAATGCCAAGTTCTCAGAAGCGCAGGAAGTTGGAATTTCGGTATTGATACTACTGAAAATTCAATCCACAATGCATATTTAAACATCATTTATGATTCTACCAACTTTATTTATATAGAAAATCAGTTCTTCATATCATCAACAGCAGGTAAGCCAGTGATTAACAGAATAGGTGAAGCACTTATTAAAAGAATTGAAATGGCAATTTTATGTGGAGAAGAATATAGAGTTATAGTAGTTCTACCTTTACTTCCAGCTTTCGAAGGCTCAGTTGATGACCCTGCAGCAACAGTTTTACGTGTTCAGCTTCATTGGGAATATAAGACAATATGTAGAGGTAAGAAATCAATATACGAAAGGCTTAAGCAAAAAACCCCAACTCCAGAAAAATATATAAAATTTTTTTCCTTAAGGACTCATGGTAAAATATCAGGAAAACCTGTAACAGAAATGATATATGTGCATTCAAAACTAATGATTATTGATGATAGAATAATTATTATTGGAAGTGCGAATATCAATGATAGGAGTATGGTTGGGAATAGGGATTCAGAAATTGCTATGATTATTGAAGATAAAGAAAGAATAGTTTCGACTTTGAATGGGAAAAATATTGAAGTATCAAAATTCGCACATCATTTTAGAATGAACTTGTTTAAAGAACACTCTGGGAGTAATAATATTATGGCTTTAAGAGACCCGATGAGTGATAAGTTTTATCGTGTTTGGGATAGAAGGGCTAAGAAAAACACTAAAAATTATAGGAAAATTTTTGGTTGCTATCCAGATGATTTGATTGGATCTTTGAATATGGTTCATGATTTTATGAATGAAGCAAGGCTTGATTTGTATGAAGAGTATTCTAATAAAATTGTTGGACATTTGGTTGAGTTTCCTTTAAGGTTCCTAGAAAATGAGAATTTAAATATTAGTGTTAGACAGAAAGAGTACCTTTTACCAGAGATTACATTTACGTAAAGATCTTATATAATTTTATAAATAGATTTTTTGAATATATTTTAATTGAAGAAGAAAATGTGTTATGTGATTTTTGGGTTATGCTATAATGGTGAAATATTTGTGCAATGCATTTTATGATTGAATTTTGTATTAAGAGTGAAAGCTAGTTTTAATTATGCAGGCTTTGTTGTATTTTCTTTTCTCCAACTTGCTTTCTCATCTATTATATCGAAATTCATACTCCATTAATGAGTGTTTGATATTCTGCTAGGATTACTCAGCTAGTTCTCTGAATTTTGGAAGAATAACTGCATTGCATCGTAACATAATCTGAGATCTTCATTACTTGTCGAGCTCCTATTTTACTTATCCATAAATAGCCCATAACAAAATTTTATTGTATCTAAGTATTTTATCATAGAAAAGGTTTCTTATTGATGCTAACACTCTTTCCGTATTTCTTATCTGTTTATCTGAATTTTTTTATTCTCCTTTAAATTCACTTGCCCTCTAAATTAGGGCAAATTGTACTTTTTTATTTTCTTTCTAAAAAAGACATTCTAATGCAAAGTTTTCACTAAGCAACACTTCATGTAAATAATAGATGCTTGGTATTGAGTTTTAATTTCCATAAGATCCGCCATTTATATTATATATTCAGCCCTATAAAATAGTGAAAATGTATATCTCACAGAGTTAGTAAGAATATAAATTTTCTTGCATCCTAACTTAGTGATGTCCTACATTACATATCGGAAATCGTTGATGGAGAACTAGATATTGATGAATTCAAGTCGATGATGATGAAATTAATTAGTATAATATATAAAAGTATACTTAACAAGGGCTGGACAATAGTCAAGCGATAATTCCTAACTAATACTAATATAAAAGTATACAAGAAAGGTTCAGTTTTGTTTTATATTGCTAAGGCTAATAAAGATATATTTAAACATTGATTTAAAAAATTTTTTTTTGCTACATGATTATTAAGAATAAATTTTCAATATACTATTTTAATAAATTACCATTCTAGTGTATAAAATAATGCTTATTCGTTATATAAATTAAATATTTTGATTAAACTATAGTCTCACAGCAAGATAATTAATTTTGGAAATAAAATATTGGCTATCATTTGAAAAATAAGTTAAATAATTTTCTCAGTCCTTTAAATTTTAATGCATATTATATACTATGTGCTAAATCATAATATGCATTAAACCTATCAAGGCTGATAATAAAAATTAGCTTTCATATACTAAAGCCTTTTTTTAAAATATCATTCTTTTATATAAACTCGAAATATTTTAACTCATAATAAAAATACAATGACTTTATATGCAGATATTTTATCGCTATTAAAAGCATCATGCCGCATAAAAAATAAATAAATGCGCAAGAATTTACTCAAGTGTTATATCTGAAAGGTAAGATGAACTTTATTAGTTATGCAGTTCTCTAAGATTTTTGAAAGGTCTCCTGAATATCTAAACAAGAAAATTTAGTAAGCATCAGGAACAATTAATTTTTATTTTATCAGATTAAGGATATTATAGATGACCAGGAACTTATCCTAATAAGAAAAAAAAATTTTCTGGAAGTTTTGTTTTACCTTGAAAAAATTAAATTAGCCCCGAGTCCAGCAAAGCTCTTCCTGTTAGTTTCAAGAAGAATTTTGGCTTGAAAAAGATGAGACCTGAAGTTACAATTATTAAATAGATAGTTCATGATGAGATTTATTAGTGTTCCAGTAGAAAAAAAATTAGAAGATGATCATGTTATAAACAATCATAATTCGCTGTTATCAATACAACTTTCATAACTTTTACAGCTAAATTGCAAAAATATCATCATAAGACAAATGCAATCTTAAAGATTTTATACAAAATAAAAAATATTTCTATTACATAATCAAGCCAAATAGTTATTCCATTTTTATATTATATTTTCCTAATATATTACTTCTATATGATACAGGATAAAAATAAAGTATTCATATTAAGATAAAATATAAAGTAAAGAGTGCATTTGATTCTTTTATAAACCAAAATGATTATAATAAGCTATATAAGCCTTTACAAAGATACAAAAAATTATTAAATAATATTACGCTTTCCATAAAGTATGATATATAAAAATCATATTTTATGCTTTTGCCAGCACTTATATTTCATAGTTTTTCCTTTTAAACATGCTAATATAAAATAAGTTCTTAATATTTACTATTTAGATTTGTTGTATTACATGCAAAGCTATATATAAATGTTGTCTTAGATTCTTGTTTATTATAATATCGTATATATCTTCAACTATACTATTGTTTGGGAAAATATAAAGTATTTCTCAGATCTTATTACTGAAAATAATAATTTCTGATAGCACAAGTAATTTTTTTTGTTATGATAAACAATAAAAAATTATATAGGAAGGCTTAGTTTGAGAAAGCATATCCTTCAATTTCTTATGCTTATCACACAAAAATCTATTTTATGATAAGAATAAGTATTGAAGCTATAAGAGAAATAATGAAAATAAGAGATATTAAGAATCCAGCTGACGTAAAAAAACATTAACTTTTGTGTATCTAAGACATCGCGCTGGGGACTCAAGATTAAAGTAATGTTGAGAAGCAATAGGTGATGTTTCGCACAGATAAAAGAATGTTTTATCACTTAAATAAATTTCACTGACTGGAAGCTGCATTTTACAGACACAAATTTGATTATATAGGCACTATTAGACAAGAAGCGTTTAAATATATGGCAAATTATTAATTATACTATGATAAGAATTGTATTATATTTAGTTTCTAAAAATATATGTCTTTCATTTTTAAGCTCTATTTTCCTAATATCAAATCAGAAGGCTAATTCTAATTCTAAGAATATAACCCAATTAATTTTATCTATAGGATGCTTATCAAATAGTAAATTTAAATAGCTTGATATTGAATTATAGTTCTAAATAGGATTTAATAAAATTAAGATTCTAAATTGAATTTGGCATCTATATAAGCAATAGTTTGCTTAAACTTAATTCTTTATAAGTTACTATAATTGGAAAAGCATTTTATTAGATTTTGAATATATATTATCTTTCTTAGTTTCCATTAAAATATATATAAAGGTAAAATTTAACTTTATCAAGTATAGAGTTAAAAAAACAAGGGTGCAAATTTTCTTATTCTAAGCTTTAATCTAAGTCTTACAACAACAAAAATTCTTTAACAGTCGAAAATATGTTTTAAAAAATATCTATAAGAAGTATTTATCTTAGAAACTTTAGTAAAATGACTAATGAGATTGATAAAACCTTATTAGCATTATAATATCTAAGTTAAATTTAACAGATTCTAGAACGCTTGATTTCTCGGCATGATAAGTTATTTCATTTTTTTTTTACCATATTGCTGGGATTTTTGTCAGTTCTTTATAAAATGTTCCAACCTATCTAAAAAAATCAAAAAACCTTTAATACCAATTCTTCAAAAAACATTCAAATACTCCTTGTCTAATTATTTGACTATGACATATAATTTTAATGGGTTAATAATTAATAATATAATTCCCTAATGGGCTGCGCTCCAGGAAGACTAGAAGAAAAGATAGATAAAAAATCATTTATTAGTATCAATAGGCATATAAGTAATTTGCAAGGGTTCATAATAGATCCTGGGATGTTTGTGGGAAAAAGAAAAGGTGAGATATCAAAATATTACAATCTAGAATTTAAGCTTGGACAAGGGGCTTTTGGTCTTGTCAGAGCAGCAACATCGATTTTGACAGGGAAAAAAAGAGCTATTAAAAGTATTAGTAAAAGTATGATTACAAATGATATGAAGGACAAAACTAAGTTTTTTTCAGAAGTTGATATTTTGATTAAGACAGATCACCCAAATATTTTAAAATTGCATGAATTTTTTGAAGATGAAAAATATTATCATTTGGTTATGGAATATATAACTGGCGGCGAACTTCTAGATTTTATTTTAAAGAGAAAATTCCTTACAGAAGCTATTGCAGCGAAATTTATGAAACAATTGTTGAGTGGGATTGCATATTGTCATTCAAATAATATTGTCCATAGGGATTTGAAACTTGAAAACCTTCTCTTGGACAGTGATTCCCCAGATGCACTATTAAAAATAATAGACTTTGGCACTTCACAGATTTTTAAACCCAGGATTCATATGACCGAAAAATATGGCACAATTCTCTATATTGCTCCAGAAGTACTAAAAGGTCGTTACAATGAAAAATGCGATATCTGGAGTTGTGGAGTCATCCTTTATACTCTCCTTTCCGGCCGTCCACCTTTTACAGGTGAAAATGATGAAGAAGTCCTTCAAAAAATTTCAAGGGGCCTCGTGTCCTTTGACAGACCGATATGGGCTTCAATAAGTTCTTCAGCCAAATCTTTACTTCGTAAAATGCTAACAAAAGACCCATCCTTTCGAATCTCAGCAGAAGGGGCACTTCATCATGATTGGATAGTCCAAAACACCTCCAAACCTATCTTAGATCAACAAATCCAAGAATCTCAAATAAACTCATTAGAAAACCTCAAAAATTTTAGAGCTGAATGCAAACTTCAACAAGCAGTTCTAACATTTATAGCATCACAAATAGAAAATAAAGACGAATCGAAGAAACTGATAAATGCTTTTCATACTATTGATAAAAATGGAGATGGGAAACTAAGTAAAGAAGAGTTAATTGATGCTTATAAACTACAAATGGGACAAAATAGAGCTATAAGTGAAGTTGAGGCAATAATAAAAAAAGTTGATGTGAATAAATCGGGGTTTATTGATTATACTGAATTTATTATAGCAAGTTCTAAAACTGAGATGTTGTTATGCAATAGTAATTTAGAAGATGCGTTTAAGGTATTAGATATGGATAATAGTGGGAAGATCAGTGCTAAAGAACTTAAAGGGGTACTAGGAGGGAGGCTTAGGGCGAAAGAGGAGTTGTGGAAAAAGTTGATTAATGAAGTGGATGAGAATGGGGATGGAGAATTAGATATATCCGAATTTAAAATGATGATGTTGAAACTAATTGATGCTCATAAAGATGTAAAGGCATAGTAAGTCAACAAATATTTAATTTTTTTAAATTTAGTGAATGTAAGATTATACATTTTCAATGAAGTTCTGATATAAACCTAAAAAATGCAATCTTGTTATAGGCTAAAAAATTATATACTCCTAATTAATCCTAAACTTTAAAACCTAACATAAAAAATAATTAGCCAAAAATCTATCACATATCTCAACTTTGAAAATACCTTTAAATTTTATAAAAATATATTTTCCATCATATATAAAATTTTCTTGTTTAATGCTACCCAAAATCCTAATATAATTTAAATCTCAAACAATTTTAAATGATTTCAAGCAATGATACCCTACCAAGGTTAGACGAAATCTACAAAGACACCTCATCTTTGCTTTCTCCACGAATCCGCAAGTCACTGCTCAAAAAGCCTTCAAAAATCTCACAAAAACATTTCAGGCTTAAAAATTCCAATCTAAACCCTGTATTAGACGCAAAAAAAAAGACAAGCCTAAAAAAAAACAGAAGCACCAAGCTTTCTAGTCTGCTCTCCTCACCAAGACTTACATCCAAAGGACAAATAACTTCTCCCGTCGTCAAAATCAGAAAGAATCCGTCAAAGCTCTTGTCTAGCACTTCAAACCGGTCATTAAAATTTTCCCTTTCCCCGAAGAGCTCCTATATGTCCCCTGAAGAAATCGAGTACCCACTCAAACCAACCCAAGCCTTAAATCTGATGAAACCTGAACTCACATCTTACGAACAGGGAGAAATCCTAAAATACTCAGAAATTTACTATGTAGGAACTATAAACAATAAAATATTCCCTAGAGTTGACTGCGAAAATCATGGTTTTGATGACCCACATACCGATTATCTACTGGTTAAAAAAGATCATATCGCATATCGATATGAAATTTTGGCGCTAATTGGTAGAGGAAGTTTTGGACAGGTTTGCGAATGCTTTGACCATAAGAAAAAAGAAAAAGTCGCTATTAAAGTTATAAAAAACAAAGCAAAATTCCACAATCAAGCTAAAATTGAGATTAAAATACTGCAGACAATGAAAGATTGTGACCCTGAAGATACAAAACATATTATTCGGATGAAGAATTATTTTATGTTCCGAAACCATGTTTGCATAACTTTTGAGCTGATAAGCATCAATTTATATGAGTTTTTGAGGTTGAACCATTTTGAAGGCATTTCCCCAACTTTAATTAGATGTTTTGCCAAGCAGATATTAACAACATTGCAATATACAAGAAGTTTAGATATTGTTCATTGTGACTTAAAGCCTGAGAATATTTTATTAGTAAATTCACAGAAGGCGTTAATAAAATTGATTGACTTTGGGTCTTCATGTTTTATTCAAGAAAGGTTACATACATATATACAGAGTAGATTTTATAGAGCACCAGAGATTATATTAGGAATACCATATACACCAGCAATTGATATGTGGAGTCTTGGGTGTTTATTAGTTGAGCTTTTTACAGGACAGCCACTTTGGCCTGGGGAGTCTGAATTTGACCAGTTGCTTTATATTATATCGACAATTGGCTTGCCTCCACAGGAAATTTTTGTTTTAGCATGTAGGAAACATTTGTTCTTTGATGGTCTTGCTTTAAAGACCACTAAGCTTTTATGTGGAAAAAATGTAATTCCTGGAACTTATAGGCTTCATGATATAATTAAAGATTGTGATGATGAATTTTTGAATTTTATTGAAAAGTGCTTAGAATGGAACCCTAGTATAAGAATGACCCCTGACGAAGCTTTGAACCACCCCTGGGTGAGAAGCCATAAGCCAACCAGCAAATCAACACTCGTTATTAAAAAATCCTTATCTTAGTTCAATAATATGTAAATTTCATGACTTTTGTCATTTGTGTATATAGCATATCAATTTTTATAAAATTTCCTCTTAAAATAATTTTGAGTAAAAAAGTATCAGCCCTAGAATTTTCAGTGCTATTAATCATGATATGCATTCCCGAAAACTAAAATAAATTATAAACATAATAATACAGTAAATTAGTTTAATTTTATTGTAAAAATTATTTTTTATTCATCAATATACAAATTCCTAATCAAAACACAAAATTGGCTTATAAAAAACTCAATCCAGCTTAAAGTTTTCTAATCTAATATTCATGCATTCCAACATCAAAATCATATTTATTTACAATTCTGTCATTATTTTACTTTCAGCTTAACAATAAATTACTAAACCTTTTTTTCATCGAAAAATCTTATCAAAAATCCTAAACTAAATGATCTAAATTCTCATAAAACATAAAATAAACCATTTCCTATCTACTCAACAGCCAAATGTATATAAACAGTTGCATCTCCCCAGCTCATGCTCTTTCTAAAACTTTGAATAATCTTCCATTTTTCATTCGGCAAATGTTTCGTCAAAGTCACTGCCCAAGTCCCAGGCCTAACTTGTTTATTAGCAATTTCTTCCATCATTCTCATATCAAAGCAAGTCGAATTAACAAAAATAAAACTTGCATCAGACCAATCTTGCCTAAAAATATCATCATTAACAAACTCAATATCAGGTAAACTAATAAACAAATCTTGTTGTTTAGCCACAATATCAAGTCTATGTTGCTCATATGAAATCTTCATGTTTTCTGATACTTCATAAAGTCCTTTAAGTATTTCAATGCCAATACACTTAGAAAAATTGTGAATCAAAGCTCCAGAAATGACTCCTTTACCACTTCCTGAACCGAGATCATAAAAAATTCCCCCTTCAGCTATGGTTCCATAATGAGCTTTGATGATTTCAATGGTTTCTCCTAATGATAAGAAATCAACTTCACCATATGTATATGAGGTTTTTGTTAAAGACAGCTCTGAACGTTCTTTTTTACTGATTTCTTTGCTCGAGTGAACTGAGTAGTTTTCAGTGATTTGGCGGAAGAGTTCAGTTTTACGATGAAGTTGTAAAAGACGTTCAGTTGGGATTTCGGGAGGAGTGCTTGTGAAATGATGGAAGTCCATATTTTATAGTTTAAATGATGCAAGGCTTAGAAATGGTGTGAGGATGATGGGAGGATTTGAGTTTTGTGTTTTGATGATAAAAGTTTTATATAAATTAAGAATAGGGTTAAATCTTATATTAAACTTAATCAGATTTCTATACAAATATTAGAATAAAAGATATAATTTTTATATTTTGACTATAGTATTTATAAAACTAAGGCTATATTATATCAGTATTTTTATAGCTTCATAATAAAACTCCCAAAGATGTACTACATAGATTCTTGGTATGCTCTTCATCCCACTTTTCATCACAACATTTATAGTTTTGCTTAAATCCTCCATACTAATCAAATCATTATTTTTTTCAGTCTTCCTATCTTGTCCATTAATCATATCAAAATTATAAGTAAATCCTGATCATTTCATTATCTTAATTTTTAGCTTAGTCATAGCTATAAGTGAGTTGGTGTATGATTTAAAATTGATTAATTTTTTATAATGATTTAACCTTGAAGTAAAATATTACTTAGTATAGTTTTATCGA
The DNA here is from genome assembly GCA_001970955.1 of Stentor coeruleus. Classification (NCBI taxonomy): domain Eukaryota; phylum Ciliophora; class Heterotrichea; order Heterotrichida; family Stentoridae; genus Stentor; species Stentor coeruleus. Next base: position 22,406 of record MPUH01000491.1, read on the forward strand.
TAATATTCACTTGTCAGGTTTGTTTGCCTTGAATATGGATTTATTTTCTAGTTTTTTCATTTCTTGCGACTGAAAAGATTGGAGTTAAGGGTTAGTTTGATTTTGTTCTGAATTCTTCAAGTCTTTGTTTGGATATTGTAACAAGATTATGACGAGATTTCATTTTTTCTTTGACATGCAATATATAAGATTTTATTGATTTAGATGGAAATAAGAGGAAAAAGATGAGGATTTTAAGATGAAAGAAGTTTGGAAAGATGCTTAGGGAGAGGGTGGTTGGGAGAATGAAAGGGTTTATTGGAAGAGAATTGGATTATATTAGAATGAGAATTGGATTATAATAAATAACTGTAAATGTCGGGAAGTGCAATGAATAGACACGAAGATATTAGAAAAGAGACTTTTCAACAGTCAAAGTTTGACCCAATGAAGAGCAAGTTTGGTATGTTTTCGCACCCTGGCTTTCTTGCTACGACTGAAGATACTTATGCAAGGCCTTTAAGAAACCACAGAGACTCTGAAGGCAAAGTGACCCTAGGGCCGAAAAATTTCATGGTTTCCACAACCAAGTCCAATCAAAACGGTGGGTGTTTCTCCGTCCCTAACTACGAATGCGACCTTTATGAAGATCCTCCAAGAGTTTATCAAATCGAAAAAGCACGAGCCGAAAGGATGTACAAAACAAACGGTTCAGCATGGAAGCACAGTGGAATCCACATTGACCAGCAATATCCATACAATTATGCTCCAGATCCAATAAAATCTGTAAAAAATCATAGAGAACCAGATTTCACTGTAAAAACAGGCCCAAAAGGTTTCTTTACAGCCCCACCAAAAAAAGGTTCATCAACCCCTGGAATCACAATCGGCAAAGTCCCAGAACATGTTGCAGACCCATATGAAAGCTATGAAAACTGGCTTAAATCTGAAAAACTGAAACAAAAAAGTAAACGTTTATATGGAGACTTTAAATCAACTTCACATGGGCAGAAGAACTTTACAGATAATCGAGATCTTTTTAAGAAAGGAAATGATGGCAAAGGGTGGAAAAAATATGATTATGATGGAGCTAATCATCAAAAACCATTTATGGCAACTTGTCCTATTGGGTTTACTATTGAAAAGTACCCTGAACATGTATCTAATGCTGTTAGGGAAATTTCAGAGACTAGGAAAATTGAAAAGCCTTGGAAGCACACTGGGGTTCTGGGCTCGGTGCCTTCAAGATCAGTAGCGAAACTCCTTTATCAGGATTATATGGCTTAGTTTAGTAATAAAATTTATTTATCAAAATTATTTTTGAACAGCTGATATTAGAATAAAATTTAAATGAAAAATGAAAAAATCGTTAGAACGGCCTTTGTCAGGTCTTTCAGCACTAAAACTTTGGCTCTAAGCTCGCTTGGTGGTAGGAATCCTTTAAAAGACTCAGGGCAAAAGTCTTCAAGAGAAGCTTCATTGGATAGTTCAAAATCGTCAATTCGAAAATTTGAAAAATGTTTACCGAAACTTGAAATGGAAAAAGCGTTTATAAAACCGAAGCCTAGTGCCAAGAGCTTCAGAAGTCAAAGTAGCGACAGAGCTATAAAGGCGAAAAATGAAGAATCACAGTCTAGATACTGTAAAGATAGTTTACAAGAATATGCTTTACTTGATGATATTATGTCGAAGTTTACATTGAAAAGTATTGAAAGTATAAGAAAAGAGTATAGTGCTACTATTGGGAATGAAGTTGTGTATAAAAATTTCATTGCTCTACTTTCACAATTAGATCCAGTGTTTCACCAGAATCAGTTGCTACAATTTTCTATGAGTAGAGCTAGAGAAGTATTTCATTTGTATTTATCAAGGCCTGGCCAAGTATTGCAAACATTTAAAACCCTCCCAAAGACATGTGAAAGCACTAGAATATCGAAAACCATTTTATCCCAATGCAAAAACAACATAAAAAGCATCAACAAAGATAAAATCAAAGGTGCAGCAAATGATATTTTAGAAGCCCTAAAACTAATCCTGTCCATCCAAAGCAAAACTTTCAAATCCAAAGTTTTCATTCCCAAAGAACCTGATTATCTAAAGCTTAAAACTCAAGAAGACTTCACAGCTGAAGACCCTAATTTCGATATAAGTATAACTAACATTGCAACTTTGCCATCTGAAATCGAAAAACCCTCCACACCAATAAACACTTGTGCATCTGAAGAACCCATAGATAATCCTCTAAAACCTATAACAAATGACCTTACAAAAAGTTCTAAAAAAAAAATCCTAGACCAACTCTTCCTAAAACTCAAAGACCCAACAAATTACAACGAAAGCAACACTTACCAAACCTCAGAAAACATTGTAGAATCCCAAGAAAACTTAGAAAATCAATTTTCATGCAAAATTTCTAATACAAAAAACCAAGAGTCCATAAAAATCAAACCTTCGCGAAGATCAAATTCCTCAATACAAAACTATATGAAAAAAACTAAAAAACCTTCTGAAATCCCTACAGAATTCACAAAACCTGTATTGAAGAATGTAAAATCTGATTTAAGAAAAAGAGAATGGGATGAACTTAGAAAAGTAAAATTTACATAGAGAAAAAAAGAAGCAGAAGAACGTGATAAAAAGGAAATCCTAGATGAAATCAAGAAGAAACAAGAGGAAGAAGAAAGTTTGAAAAGGTTTTTAGGTGAGAAAAAAAAGAATGAAAAAGCAGAGATTATGAGATATAAAGAAGAAGAGATTAAGGAACAAAGGAGGATTAAAGAACTGAAGAAAATGGAGAATATGATGGAGATAATGGATGAAGTCAAGAGAAATATTGAGAAATCGGAGATGATGAAAAACTCATCGAAAGTATTTGATTTAGAAGATAATGATGTATAAATAGTTAAGATGTTGTTGAAATAAGTTTTAAAAATTGATAGTTTGGGATAAATCGGTTGCCAAGATAGGTTTTCAGTTTAGATAATTGTAGTTGGAATTTTTTGAAAAAAATGCAGAGGATGGAAAGGTTTTTTAAGTCATATTTTCTATTTTTTGAAGTTTTTATGACTTACAGATAGAATTTTATAATTATTATATATTTAGTTACTTATAGCTTTTTTATAAATCTTCATGCAAATAAGCAATCTAACTATATAGTCTTTAAGCATTTTCAAAAGAAATAAATTGTTATTCTTTTATAAAATAATTTTTAGTATGTATTTTAAAGCAAAAGCATGACTATTTTAATAAAGAAGCTAAATTCCCAAAATTTAGTTGAACTTTACTTATGATTGAAATATAGCATAGCATTTTTCTAAGAAAATACATTCTTTATAGCTAAAAAAATTAAACTTTTTAGATTATTTTTAATTGTAAGTTCATAAACTGACGATAAGGTTTGAAACACTATCTAAGTTAGTAGAACAATTGATCAACACAATTAAACTGAAAAAAACTACAAAAAACTACAAAAAAATGTTTAATTAAAAATCAGAAGTGTTTTATGCATTTGCTTATGACTGTCATGGATAGTATCAATTTTCTGTAAAAAAAACTTTAGCATAGTATTGATTAATGGTTTAATTATCATAAGAAATTTATTTTACATAAGAATCTGAAGCAAAGCAATATGAAATAAACGGATAAAAAATGCTACCGATTCCTAAATTTATAGGCAATATCTCAACAAGTCCTGAACAAAGCAGAATAAGGCATCTACTAATAAAGCAGAATCTTTTATTATCGGAAATAGTTTCAAGTAACACCCGTAAGATTCTAGAACTCCAGTCAATTCTTCGCAAGTACCACAGAGAAGAGAAGCTGACAAACATAATCAATCCTAACCCTCTACAACCTGACCCACTCGAACAGATTTCCTTACCTTATAAAGCGAAACTAAAACCAGTTGAAGAAATCTCAAAAGTTATTTGCAAATCCAAATTCTTTCGTTTTACCATGCAATTAAAATCTAAACCCAATGTTGAGATTTTAAAAAATGATAGGATTGAATTATCAGTATCACTTTACACGTCCGAAAGAATGCCTCAGAAAATAATGTTTACTATGCATGGGAAAAACATTATAAAAGGAGATACAACTGCAATTATGGCTTATGATTCTGTTGAATCAAAGCATTTGGCTCATTTTAAAATGCAAATCTGTGAAGTGTCTTCGCATTATTTTGGTGGGTGGATTTATTTATTAGTTGAAGCCAAACAGGTACTGGCGACTAGAGGAATTTATATAAAACCCTATGTGGTTAAAAACTTAAGAATCAGAGCTAAAGATAACAAAAATCAGGAATAGTCTAGTAATTTAAATTATGAAAAGGTAATAATAACATTTTATTTTTGACATTTAGATTTCACTTTTATGTTGAAATTTAAATATTATCTTAACACTTTGATTAAAAATAATACATTAATGCTAAAGAAAAACAAAGATTTGATATATAAATCTTTGTACTAATATATTCATTTTATTTTGAGTTTTAGTATAATTCTTATATGATTGATTTATATATGCTGAAATCTTGAAATTGCTGATTTGTTTGAAAAAATCTTACATTTGTGTTTGAATTATATGAAATCCTACCCTAAACTTTGTTTTTATTAAAAATGAAATTTGGCAATCTTTAAGATAAAAAGACTGAAAATTTACAGCTGAGATTTTCAAACAGATGTCCTTTATAAGAATTTTATTTGATTATATTTTGGTTTTTCAAAATTGCACTTAAAACTCTAGATAAGTTAAAAGTGAAAAAAAATAAATAGGGTTCTTAAGTGCAAAACCATGACAAGTTATTATAAAATAGTTTATATAAAAATTATAATAGTGTTTTAAAATTAATAGTCTTATATTTTATTGAGATAATTAAATGCATTACTTAATATTATTATTAGAGGTATAAGAGGATAACTATGTTGAAAAAAAAAAACTAAAACCTTGTTTAAAAAAATATAGTCTACTTAGGGTATTAAAATATGAAAAAATAAAGGTTTATGCAACTCCCGATTTTAAAATTCTTTATAAGTTAATTAAAGTGAAAAGCTGCTAAATAAATTTCTAAATTATAAAACTACAAAAAAATCTACTAAATCGATAAAATTTGTTGGATATTTATTCTAAAAATCTTCAACTAACTAAACTTTATCCAGTAAACTAGTAAATAGCATCTATACCTAAAAAATAACCTAAATATTAAGCCTCTCTTCCAACACCTAACACAAAAAAATAATTCCAATAATCTATTAAAAAGTTTGTCAAGTATAAATATAAAATCTCTCTAAAGCCTATACATTAAAAAATGCACATCTCTACTTATCATTCTTAAAATAAAAACCTAATCACAATCTATAATTTCCATCATCAAACTATCAAATAAACCATCCATGCATATTTTCTCCAAAAATCAAATTTCCACTTTCTGACTATAAAACTCTTCTATATCCTTCAACAATCATAAATTATTTTTTTAACACATATTATTATACTTGATATGATTTTAAACGTGAACTCAATGAACCCAACAAACTATCCACCATATCCAAAGAATTTTTTCCTACCATTGTCGACTTTAACTTACACTCAGGCAACACTGTATCTACAATTGAATAAGACTTTCTCATCCTTTTAAATTTGCTTTGCTGTATAATCTCCAGTTCATTATTCAATTCTCTTAATTGATCTTTTAACCTTTGTGTTGTCTCAGCATTATGATCTTTTAAATCATCTAGTTCAGAACATGTTATAGCTAAATCCTCTAATGCTCTATGATAATACTGTGTTAATTGATCATTTTCATATTCTTTTTCACGAATTTTCCCAGTTAAAATATCATAATCAATCTCAAGTTCTTTGTTATGTCTTTGCATTGTTTTGAGTTTTTCAGTAGTAATTTTTAGTTCTTTCATAAGTTTATCATTATGTTTTTCTACTTCAAAAAGCTTTTTTCTAAAGTCTTCCTGTATATTTTATACTTTTAAGGTTTTGATTTGTTCTTTTAGAATATCATTTTCGCTTTGTAAAGCTTGGATTGTTGCGGCTTGGTTCTCAATGTCATATTCCAGCTCAGCTTCTACTGCACGACTAGTTTCTTGGAATTCTTCGAAATCTTTAGTTAGTTGTGAAAGCTGTTGACTTTTTTCAAGGAGCTCCATTTTCAGGACTTCTGCTGCCATATTGTATAATAAGATGCAATTTTAGTATATATAAATGATTGGAGATTGATTTGTATTATGTTAAACATTTATAAACTGGGTAGAAGAGCGAGGGTTAAGAAAGTTTATTTGTAGGATAATTCGGGGGAAAATTAGGTGTATTAAAAATGCGAGTTTTTTGTGTGGATTTTATTTTTAAGGAAATAATGTGTGGTATGAGTTTAGGATGATTTTGGTTTTAGGAAGTGAGATGATATGATAATAGTGGGAATATGGAGTGTAAGTTTTCAAATTGCTGTTGTAGAAAAGGTTTCTGTGGTTTATGAGGAGTTGTATAGTTTATGAGTAGCCTTATAGTAATTTCAAGAGAAAAAAAACAGATAAATCTAATACAATAAAATTCTGTTTCACTAGCAAGTATTTTCATTATATCTATAAATAAACACTACTTTCAAGCATATATTTTGATTTCTTCACAATCTCTAATAATTATATTTGAAATTTCTTTAAAAATTACTATTAACATCATAAAGCATTTCATCTCCTACAAATCCAATCAAAAACTTCTTCATCTCCCATTCCTTTCTAACCATCCTTCACCCCACTAAACAAATACCTATTTCATATCTTAAAACCCAAATCCTTTTCTAATATTTATTCTCAACGGAAATCACATCTAATAAATCATGCAAAAAGAGTCCCCAGCATGGACAATGACAAGCCGAAAATTCTACTCCCACCATGAAACCACCCCAGGACCAGGAGCATATTCACATTCTTCAACCCTAAGCGGACCAAATTTTCGTATAGGTCGTTCAACAAGAGAAGTTCTTAACTCAAATCCCGAAGGTCCAGGTCCTGGTTCATATTCCCCACAAAAACACCTTCCATTCCAAGGAAACACTTTGTAACATTTACTCAGTATGCCAACATCTAATCGTACTCAAATGGTTCGCAATTATAATATCCCAGGTCCAGGCCAATATTCATCGTTTATAAAATCTGAAGGTCCAGCTTATACACTTCGTGGGAGAAAATATTTAGAATTTAAAGAAAAAAACCCAGGTCCTGGTTGTTATACTCCAATATATAATTCATCATTAGAAAGAGCTCCATCATTTACTTTAGGTACTGCGAAAAGAGATACATCTTTAGCATCGAACAGATCTCCAGGGCCAGGGAATTATGATTTTAAAAATACTTTATCAGGACCTGGCTGGGGTTTTGGATCAAGTACCCGTTCTGTTTCTATAGGTAATAATATACCTGGTCCTGGTAGTTATTCAATAAAGTCTCAAGATTCGAATGTTTCTTTTTCTATGACTCCAAGAAGACCAATTCATGAAAAAATGAGAGTAACTCCAGGTCCAGGGGCTTATGATTACTTTCTTAAAGAAGGTTTTCCACAATTTTCTATATCAAAAAGCCAAAGAAAAAATCTTGAATCGGAATCACCGACACCTGGTCCAGGAGCTTATTCGCCTGTATTACCAAAGTCTAACATGAGAAATGTGTGTAATTAATATGTAGATTTGGAATAGCTAAAAGACTTCCTATAGAAAATCGTGAGATGACTCCAGGGCCTGGGAATTATAATCCTGTAAGTTTGGATAAAAGTCCAAGTTTTTCTTTGAGGTCGAGACCTATAGAAAAAAGAAAAGAAAAATCCCCTGGGCCTGGAAGGTACAGTCCTAATACTGATTATATACTAGGAACCTCACCAGTTTTTATAGTAGGAAAGTCGCAAAAAAAGTTCGAAACTGAACAAGAGAAATCCAGCAAACTTACCCCAGGGCCAGGAAGCTATGACAGTCCAAGCACTTTAACTGGACCTAAATGGGGTTTTGGTTCAATTCCAAAAATTAAACTCAAGCTTAATCCCTCAGTTTCCCATTCATAAACTAACCTATTATCTTCTTCTCCATCCAAAATACTTAACTATTTAAGCCTTGTTAAGAACCGTAGCATGGCACTTACCACAATAATGCCTATTTGCATGCTTCGCCATAAAAGTTCCTGGACCACATTTCTCACAGACTCTTCTGGTTCTAGTTACCTTTGAGCTTTTATCGACTTTGTATAGGTTAAGAACTGCTAATTTAACCTTCTTTTTCTTATGAGCCTTCTTTTTAGGTGTTGTGTAAGCCTTCTTCTTCTTCTTTTTCTTACCTCCTAACAAAGCGTCTAAGGCTTCCAGGGTCGAGTATTCAGAAATTCCGTATTCGCCAACAGTCATTTCTGATCTCAGAGCTTGGCCACCCCAGAATAAGCTTTCTTCTGTGAGGTCACTGATTTTTGTGCTTTGGTCCACATCTATGCTTATAAGACCTTCACCACTGCGGATGAATACTCTCATATTTATAACCAAGGATATTGAATATGGGTTTTTTAAAGGGAAAAACTTGTTGAGGAAGAATAGAATATGTATAGCTTTGGGAATTATAACTATTTATAGATAATAACATGATATAAAGCATAATAAAGGATTGAGGATTTATATCAATTTATGTTTTTATTGTAGTTCATATATGATTTTAGAGGTAAAAATTGTAATAATTGATTTTAGCTTTTTGGTATCATGTTGCTAAGTTTTTTTGAGATGCTGAGGGGTTTATTTTTTGAGGATCTTTGGTTTTTTAAGTGATTTTGATGATGTTGATGGACTTGATAGTTTTGTAATGCTGGTAGGATTAAAAAGCTTTTAAGTTTTAATAAATTAGTTTTTTATTTAGGCATTATGGTCAGTTTCACCATAAGATTTTAAGGTTTTACATTACACAAATCTCCTCATCCTTAAAATCCTAAACTTCCTTTTAAAATCCTTCTAATCTACTTATTACTATGGCCCTTCTCTACTCCCACATGCACAACAATAGTATCATCATTCTGTGTGACAATCTTCCCTTGTGTCTCAATAACAATCTTTTCACTCTCAACCTTTTTGAACTTAATAAAAAAGAAAACTGTTGTGCAAATAAGCAACAAAATCAAAGCGACAATAGAAACAATTATAATTTTATTTGGTCTTCTAGGTTCAATATCCATTTCATATTCCATAAGATTAAAAGGAATATTTCCCAAGGCAACAGTTTTAGGTTTAGCAACAACTCCTAAAACATTGATAAAACCTTTAGCTAACTCAATTGGCATGAATATTTTCATACTAAGATTATATGTTGAGCCTAATAATTTTGCTTGTCCATGAGTTTCAGCATAGAAAATTTCACATGAACTTCTCATTATAGTATTTTGATCTTTTGTTTGGTATATAGAATATAAGATTTTATCTTCATAAATGGTTTTATTAGAGTATTCAAGGTCTTTCCATCTTACATAAAGGTTTGAGCCTTTTTGGTCCCAGTTTATAAACCCATTGTTTCCTGCATAGACTCTTTCAAGCTGTTTTAGGTCGGCAAGGATTTGGAAAGATGCTGAAGTTGAATTTGTAAATTCACTTACGGTTATGTAGTATTTGCCTATAGCTTGCTTTATGTGAGCGTGGAGGACACCGTCAATAAGCTTGGAAACTGACAAATCAGGAGTTTCTTCTTTAATCACAGTCCAATTAGTCGATACTTCCATTTTCAGCTCCCCAATACATGGTATTATATAAACATTCATATTCGTGGGTTTTAAAATATTAATCTCATATCTCAATGCTTTAGTTTGTTCATTAACACTTCCAATAGTAAGCCTATTTGACTGTAAAATCGCTGGATGAAATGAATTAGTGCAATAAATACTAAACTCACCAGCAACTGTAGTTTGGGTTATATAATCATGTATTTTTAAAAACAAATTTTGATTCTGATCCACACTAAAACTCATACTAAGATGATTTCCAACATAATCAATTTCTGAAAACATGATATCATAACTATTAGAAGGCTTATCAGACACCAATGTATATACTAAAGGATAAGAATTCAAGGTTAAAGATTCTAAAGAACAATAAACTTTACCATAAGATGTATATCTAAGATTGACATGATTGGATTTATTGTTTGTTAAACTGTATTCTAAAGGCCAGCCATCAATTAAGCTTATAGATGAATCCTCACTATACCATAATACAGAGTAAAAGTAATCAGAATCCTCACTACCAATTAAAATATAATAATCCCCTTGATAGAAAAGTACATCATTACTTTTTATATGCACACTCTTAGTAAACTGACCCATTTCGCTTTTCCATAATGCTGTAGTTTTATTATATGAATCTGTAACATAAATATTAGCTATTCCACTATACTCTGCTAATGATATATGTATATCTTGTTTACTATTAATTTGGAATCTATAAACATGCCATTGTCCAAGTTTTCCTTCTGATTTAAAAGGTACCCCATTTTGCAAAACTCTTATAGTCAGATCAGTCCTTGCATTTATAACATAATTTGAACTGTTTTCTGAAGATATGCCTATAAGATAGTAACAAAAATTACAATAGCCTTTATCTGTTGTTAATATTGTCAATGAATATTTATCTGAAGCGAAATTTGAATTCCATTTATATTTGTCAAGTTGTGGAAGGTCGCTATAAAACTCTCCTTGTAAATCGTTGTGGGTGTTTATTAATAAATATGGGCTTCCAGAATTTGGGGTTAAGTTTATGACGATATCTTCACTTAAGGTATTGTAAAATGCATAGTAATTGAGTTCATGCTTCGAAATAAAACCTTGTTGGGGGACTCCGGATGATAATATTATTACAGGAATTGCGTGGTTGGTTATGGTTAAGGTATATGAACAAGCTTCTTTTTCACTTGTAACACCAATTATGTAGGTTCCTTTCATGGTTTTACCGTTTAAGAACTCGTCTTCAGGGGTTATGAGTATACTCTCGCTTTGTCCTGAGGTTGATTTCCAGGTGTAGTTTTCCCTTGTTGGTTTTGATGTTTTGCTTTTGGTCATATAGAGCCCTGGACTGCATGAGCTCATAGTAGTTAAAACTATCAAAAGGTCTTCTGTCTCTTTATCACAAAAATAAAAATAATACTTAAATCCCATTCCAACTACTCCTGATTTAGCCTGTCCTTCAATAATCAACGACAATTCTTCCTGACTAACATCAACAACGAACTCACAATTCAAAGTTTCACATTTAACACTAATCAGAGCTGCACAAATATCACTACATAAAGCATGTAATTCAAAGCTTTTAATCTCAATTTCATCAGTCATCATAGTATTAGAATAATATAAATAATTTTTTTCAGTAGGTCTTATCCATTTGCTCATATCATCATCTAAAGACTTCTTATCAACAATATTTACATAAAGGTCAGAATTCCCTTGAGAACTTGCTAAGACAACAATAATCGAATTAAAAGGATCGAAAAAACCATAATAAAAATCATACTCAGACTGGGCCAATGACCCAAAAACTGAGCTTCCTGAAGCTATAAACTTAGGAATTTTACTACTTGGATGAACTCTTATACTATAACTAGAAGCAAAAATAGCATAAACCGAAATATAAACATAACATCCATTATTTTGTCCATTGTTTTTAAGATTAGGACATTTCGAAGATAACTGATCTTCCCATAACAGGGTTATAATTTCACTACCAAAATTACTTGATTTAACCACATAATTATCTTTACAAGGTCTTGGATTTGAGTTATCAAAATTTATATACAAATCCGGATCTCCTGAGGAGACTGTTAAAGATATTGTTAAGTCTTCATGTAAAAAGTGTATAGGAAATGCATAAAACGAATAAGAATTCTCATCAACATGGCCTGAAATACTAGAATCTTCACTTAGCATAAGTATATCATTTCCTATTATATATTGTATTAAATATGAAGCTGTACTATCTGGGGCAAATTTAATAGCTGTGACTAATATTAAATATGAACTATCAACTATATAAAATGGGTCTGTTGGGGATATAGTTAATATTATATTAGGGTCACCAGTATGAGCTTCAGCAAACCAATTATAAGCGAAATCTTCAGTATCCCAATTAAAGCTATTTGGGGAATTAGCTACATAAAATGCAAATTTTCCTGATATAACTGTAAGGGCAATTTTTATTGAAGGCTTTAGATCATGAGCTTTTGGGATATTAAAATTGTATATGCGGAAATTTTGCTGGGTCTGATTGTAAACCGTATCTTTTTGAGGGTGGCCTGAGTATAAATGCAAAGATGAGTTCTTGCCTGGGACCATTTCTTTTGCTATAATAGAATAATAAACTCCTTCATTGTTTAAGACTGATATATAGTATTTGCCTTGAAGAGATTCTTTTTCTAGTCCTTTGGTGTAATTGACAATTTCTAAAGAAGTCCCATAATTGACTGAAGCTTTTTCAAATGAAGTTTCTGATGGTTTTGATAATGATGAGACATAAAGGTCAGGGTCACCATGTAATGGGGTTATAATAAAAGACACTTCGCTAACTGAACTGTTATGGACTACATAAATAAAGTTTTTTTGGTCTTGAAATGGACTACTGATAATAAAAGAATGGCCTTCTTGTAAAAGAATATCTGTATCTTGAGTTGATAAAAGTATTGAGAATATTGATTCAATTTTACCATAGACAGCAATAGCAAACATACAAGTTGCATTTATAGGGCAGGGGCTGTTTTTAGTAGTGAAATCTAAAGACTCAAGTGGTAAACTACCTTTATTTGAGTATAAACCTGACTCTTTTTCAATCTCAGAAAGATCTAAATTGCATTTTTTCTCACAGTATTTCACGTATAAGTCAGGATTTCCTTGGAGAGTTGTCAAGTAAATTGTTATGTTCTGATCATTTTCGTTTATGATGTAATAGAAATTTACGATTTTGCTGCTTTGAACATGACCTTCATGAGGAATTCCTTTAGTAAGTTTTATTCCATTTAGCCCGATAAATGTAGCTGTTAGGCTAAAGACTGACTCTGTTGCCCCATAAATTGATATGAAAATATACCCTTCTGTGAATGAATGCTTAAAGAAGTCATTTTTGGAAATGAGAATATTATCGTTACCTATGTTTGGAGAATAGTAGTCAAAATCACTTAGGATTGGGGAACTGGAGAAACTTATTAAGATATCAGCGTCGCCACGGAAGACTGTTAAAGAGATGCTTAAAGATTCTGAGTATTTATCCTTATACACCTTATAGTATTTATAATTTCCTCTGCTAATAATATCTTTTTGAGGAACACTAGCTTGAAGTCTTATAATACTATCATCATTTTCAAGTGCTATAATCTTAAAATCACTATCTTCTACAGCTTGTATATATATTTTATATTCCATACCAATACTAGTATTTGTATCACAATACTCTAAAACGTTTAAAGAATTAAGTATAGCCTCAGGCCAAAAATCAGGTCCTTCAAGAGTATCAGTATTACTTACCCTTACTATAACATTTCCTACAAAGTTTGTAGTAAAAGTAACTTTTTTAGCTTTATCACTTATAAATGTATATGAAAGCATTAAAGAATACCCTGCTGGCATAGTATATACCAAGGGTGTACCTTTAGTAAGCTTTATATTACTTGCATATGAAACTGAAAGGATATACTCACAATACAATGAACATTGTATAAGTATATAGTACATTGTATTAGTCAGCAAAGCAGTAGCTGGGACTATAACAGCAGGAAGATCCCAGTGATTGCTTGAGTATTCATAAAAACTCTCAGATACATCTTTGTTTATACTCACATAAACCGCGGGCATCCCACTATCCGAAAACCAAGTAACAGCAACTTGCAAGTCTTTAAACACTTGATCACCAACCATAAACCTATAAATCTGCTTATCATTCTCTTGTGGAACAATTTCCCCTTCTAAACTTTCCCCATCAAATATATCTTTCTGATAAGCTATAGCTAGCATAAGTAAAAACCACATTTTTAAGACTAAATAACCTTATTACTAAAATCTAATTATTGCTTTTGATGTTCTTCACATGCCATACTTGGTATATTTGATGTATTTAAGTCAATTTTTTTACCATCATCAACTACCATTGAGATATCATCAAGGATTGTCCCGTCTTTGATTTTTGTAACAATAATTTTTTTTTCGCTTTTAACTTTTCGGAACTTTAAATAAAGAATGGCTATTGCTATAACAGCAAAAATTATGATTAGAGTTAAGATCAAAAGTAAGTGGCTTACTTCTTTTGGAGAAGTATTGTCTATGAAGAAAGCATTATAGATTATTGTTTTCAAAGCGATTTCCTCGTTTATTTTGATACCTGCTACAATAGCTATTTTAATATTATCAGCTTCTATATTTAAGGTTTTTTCAGTCTTTTCAGATGTCCCTATGACACTTATAGTATTTTCCATAGCACCATAAAAGACTTGACAGGAGGTTAGCATTGGTTTTGTTTGGTTTTGAGTAAAATATATTCTATATGTTGTTTCCCCTTTAAATATCGTATGGTTAATATACTCTAAATCAGCCCAATCTATAAAAATTCCATCTGGACCCTTTGACCATTTAACATATCCTTCATTTCCTGGGTATAAACGCGGCAAATTCAAAGTATCGACCAAGATTTGGAATACTGAAAAATCACTTTGTTGAGATTTACTCACTGTTATATAATATTTGCCTATTGCATTATGAACTTGTCCGAATAAGACCCCATCAGTAAGCCGAGTTACTATAATTTGTGGAGACTGTTCTGTGATTATTGTCCAGTTTGTAGAAATTTCAATCTGGAATTCGCCTACACAAGGAGTAATATAGATATTCATATCAGTCGCTTTATTTGCTTGGACTTCATATCTTAAGGCATTTTTATCTTTGCTAAGAACTCCCACAGTAAGCTTGTTTGATTGTAGCATAGCCGGATAAAAAGCGTTTGTGCAGTAAAGTTGGAACTCACCAGAGTTTATATCAAATGATTGAGTATTGCTGACTGTGAGATAAAAAATATTTTTCCCTGTTAACGAAATTTCTATTGCTAAATGGTTTTCAGTATATGAAGTGCTATTAAAAATCAAATCATATGGACTAAGTGAAGTGCGATCATATTTAACTTTCACTGTTGGGTAGAATCCTGTGGTTAAAGATTCTAAGTAGCAGTTGATTGAATTATAAGATTCGAATCTCATAAGCATATTACTATCAGTTTCTGGTTTAAGTTCACATTGAATAGGCCAACCATCAATAAGTTTGATTGGAGAATTTTCGCTATACCATAAGATTGTATAAACTGGGTCTTCACTTTGATTTTCTACAATCACATAATAAACTCCTTCATAAAATTTAGGGTCATTAGGTTTTATAACAAGACTTTTTGTGGAGATACCCTTTTCACACCTCCAAAGGACTTTAGATTCTTCATAAGTATCGCTAACATAAAAATCGCTTTCTCCACCAAATTCTGATAAAGATATATGAATATCTATTCCCATATGAACTTGGAAGGAATACACATCTGTATGTTTAACTTTTCCTTGAGACAAAAACGGAACCCCATTTTGAAGAACATGGACTGTCAAATCGTTTGTCACAGTAATAGTATAAGAAGATTCCATCTCAGAAACTACCCCAATCAAATAATAGCAATCCACACAATATCCTTTACTTTCAGTTTTTATCCTAATCGAGTATTTATTTACCTCGAAATTTGAATTCCACATAGAATCTTTAAAACTAGGCAAATGCTCATAAAAATCCCCGCTTCCCTGCAAATGACTATTCACAACTAAACTTGGACTTCCTGATTTCGGCGTGACTATAACTATCAAATCCTCACCAATTGGATTATAAAAAGCATAATAACTATTTTTCCCACTATTAGCCATACCTTGCTGAGGAACTCCAGAACTAATAAACACAACTGTATTATAATGATTAGTTACAGTCAAAGTATAAGAACAAGCATCTTGATTACTAGAAACAGCAACAACATAAACCCCTTTCATTGAATCACTATCCATCATATCATTAGAATATTTTATGATAACATTTTCTATACTATCAGAACTTGAAGTCCAATCATAATCATCTTTAGTAGGTCTTTTATCTTTACCTTTTGACACAAATATCATAGGTTCACATGAGTTTATTGGTGTTATTATAAATGTTATATCTTCAGCTATGACTTCACATTTATAAGAATAATATTTATAGCTTTTACCAACAATACCATATTTAGCTTGGCCTTCGGTTATTGAGAAAATTTCTTCTTGGCTTATATCTAGAGTAAATTCACAGTCTTGACTTTCACATTTGATACTCATGAGGATTATACAGGTATTTGTGCAGAATGATAAGAGTTCTTGTGAAGACATTATGAGCTCTTCTGTTATAAGATTTTGAGTTTTTAGTATCGAAGTATCTTTATTTGGACGCTGCCAATCCTCAGGGTCTTTGGCTAGGGAGTTTTTATCTTGAATAGTTAAGTAGAAGTTCATACGGCCAGAGTTTTTTTGAAGGATTATAGAAAGTGTATCTTGAGTGTTTATTTGAGTATAGTAGAAATCATAACCCTTATCTGTAACTGCCCCATATATTGAATGACCAGAAGCTAAAAATTTTGGTGTCTGGGTACTTGGATGAACTCTAATGCTATAACTTGATGAGATATCTGATACAATTCCAATAAACATAAAACACCCATGGCTTTCCCCATGTACATAATTTTCTCTTAAATCCGGACATAGTTTACTTAAAGTTTCTTCCCATAACAAACAAATCACCTCACTACCATATTCATTTGACTTGATATCATAATCCATATTATTCGGTCTTGGATTTGAATAATTAAATGATATATACAAATCCGGATCTCCAGATAATACCATCAAAGTTATACTAAGATCTTCATGTAAATAATGAACCGGAAATGAATAATATTTATATTCCCCATCACTAACTTTCCCAGGAACACTAACATCTTCACCTAGCATAACTGAATCATCTCCAGAAGCGATTTCTATATAATAAGACGCCATATTATCAATATCATATTTACTAGCAACAATCATAATAATATAAGTTGTGCCAATTCGATAATCTGGATCACTTGATTCTATAGTAATAACATCAGTTGGACCATAATTAGAAGACTCAAAATACCAATTGTAATTAAAATCTGACATATCCCAGTCAATATTATTGTTATTATTAGCAATGTATATATAAAAACGACCAATAAGTGTTGAGAAGTAAATATGGAGTATAGGTTGATTGTTTGCTATGGGGAAGTTATAAGAATAGATTTTATAATTTTGATCTTGGGTGTTAAATAATGTATCTTTTTGTGGGCATCCAGAGTACAATTGTGCTGTTGTGTTTATATTGGGAAGCATTTCTGTAGCTAAAATCGAATAATAAGTTCCATGCTTAGAAAACACAGCAAGTTTATATTTGCCTTCTAATGATAAACCATCTTGACCTATAACATAAGTGATTTTTTCTATATTTGTTAAAGGGTTTATTGAAGATTTTTCATATAAACTCGTTGATGGAGTTGAAGTTCTTGAGACATAAAGGTCAGGATCACCATAGACTGGGGTTAGTATAAAGGAAATTTCTGTTGTATTTATATTATGGGATGTGAAATCATAGTAACGATAACCTTGTTCTGGAGAACTCATTATAAAAGATTTACCAGCTTGAAGGATGATATGAGTTTTTTTAGTTGCTAGGGTTAAAGAATAATATGTTGTTTTTACTCCAAAAATTCCTATGGCAAAAGTGCAGTTGTTTGAAAGCCCACAAGAATCTTCTGAAATCCTAAAGTCAAGTGTTTGGAGATTTGAAGGACCTTGACTATAAGAAATGTTTGGGGAATTATAGATTTCATCAAGAGTAAGGTCACAATTAGAGAAACAAAGTTTTACATAAAGGTCTGCATCACCTGATAATGAAATTAGGTAAATACTAAAATCAGATTCTTCTTTGGGGATTTGATAGTAAAAGTTTTTTAGTTGGTTTATTTTCACTTCTCCCTCTACAGGAATTCCTTCAAAAATAGCAATTGAAGCATTTGCGTTTATAGTGACTATTATACTAAAAACACTGTCCATAGCTCCATAAACACCAATATAAACCGGCCCATTAGAGAATGAAAGTTGACTAAAATCATCTTCAGAAATAACCAAAAATTCATTTCCAAGCTCATTTGCCTTAAAATCATAATTATAATAGTCAGGGTATAAAAATAACGAAACATAAAGGTCAGCATCACCACTATAAATCGCTAAAGATATCTCCATATAATGTGCTTGTGGGTCTTTGTATATCACAAAATATTTAAAAGATTCTTTCTTAACTGAGCCTGTCTGATGCACACTCGGCTGTAAATGTATCGGGCTAAGCAAAGTGCATAAAGCTAAAACAGTAAACTCCGAGTACCCTTCAGCAAAAACAGTTATTTGAAACTTATCAAAATAATCAGCATCCTCATAGTTAAACACAAGATCATTAATCCAAGAATAATTTATCTGTAAAGTATTTTCATTAGTAGCTTCTTCAATACCTTTAAAAACATACATTCCAAGCAGTCCTTTAAACATAATTGAAATCATAACTGTGTTTACACCTTTTGCCCCAACAATATACTCAAATCTTATTTTTTGACTTTTATCAAGACTTGCTTTAGCAGGAACTCCTTCTTCAAGGATTAAAGGTAAACTTTGGGTTAAAGAGATGGAATACCTACAATATGGTGGACAGAATATAAGAATATAGTAGGATGTTCCAAGAATAAGCTGATTACTTGGGATATTTATTGATGGGAAGTCTAGAGATGTACTTTTATAATCATACATGAAGGAAGAAACATCAACTGTTGTTCCGATATAAATATCTAAGTCATTGAAATCGGCGAATTTTGTTGCAATGACTTTTAAGTCTTCATCACTTGGAACAAGGTACTGGTATTCGTATAAGTGCGATTCACCTATAGAATAGTGAATTTCTCCATATTTCGTCTGCCCGTCTGAAATTACTTCGGCATAAATATAAATAAGACCTAGAAAAACTAAAATTTTTCCCATATTTATAATCCCATAAAATAACCAAGCATATTTAATGCTAAATGTTATATTTTTATATATGGATTTTTAAGCTAATCCTTCATTTTCGTAATTATGTCAATTTTTGGTTATAGAAACTTTAAGTAATAAGCAAATTGTATGGTTAAGTTTTAATAGCATTTCGTTGCATTTTTATATGAAAATGCACTAATCTTATCTAAAACATATGCATTTGAATTCTTAGATTAAAAAAAAAATATTCATAATAATATTGTTATTAAAAGCAAACCTTCAATCTAGTTCTATTATTGATTGATAATTATTTTATAAAATACAAGCTTATCTGGAAAATTAAGCATCATAATCAAATTCCCAATCATCAAACTCAAAAGTATTCGCATCTGTTTGTAAAGACTGACTTACATACCTTGTTGAAATCCACTCATTTTTATCTTTCTCACTCTCACTGAATCTCTTAAAATCCTTAGATATCATTCTCTTCTCCGCTCCTCTAGGAAATGGCATGACCAAATTTGCATATCTTATTATATTCGTAGTATTTTTCTCTGTATAAACCTGTGATGGAACAATTTTGATATTTTTCTTAGCATCTCTTATATCACTTTTTACAACTTCATACGTTTTATTTACAACATTTTTGTGTTGGTCTGTAGTTTCTTTAAAATAATCTCTAATTGGCTTAGTAAAATCCATAGAAAAATCAGAATTCCTCCCTTCTTTTAAAAAATTTGTATACTTCTTTTTTAAATAAGAGCTAGATTTTTTCTGTGTTTGTTTAATTATAGGGGGTTTTTGTTTTGGTTTTGATAGTATAATTTTAGAGTTTTTCAATGATTCTGAGGGAATTTCTGATATAATTTTATGAGCCTTAGTAACTGTTGAGCTGATTATTTGTTTTTTCGTATTGCTTTTTGTTGGGATTAAAGAGTTGAGGATTTTTATGTTTAAGGATGTTTTGAATTTGCTTGAGTTCAACTCGCGAAGTTTTATTGGGAGTGAGATTTTGCTTGATGGGTTAATTGGGGGAAGACTCATTTTTATAGTTTGATTTAGGTTTATTGGAGAAATATATAAAGAAGTTTGAGAGGTTTGATTATCAAAATTTGGGTATTTATCCTCAAATTAATGTTTAAGAGTTTGATTGGTTTTAAGTATAAAATTATTTTCGGATATTTGAAGAAAATTTCATAAAAAAGATTTTATGATTAAAATTGGAATATTTGCATGTGGATTAGTAGTTTGATTAATAATTTTTTATGATTTTTTCCAATATAAGATTTTATTTATATATTAGGTTATGCTTTTATATAGTTTTATATGACACTATATGAATTTAAGTGATTGCCCTTATAAATAGGCTAAAGGGAGTAGAATAGGGTTAAATTTATAATTAGATAAACTAAGATTCAAAAATGCTTGCGACCCCTGTTGATGTAGATGAGGTTTTGATGATCTTAAACTCTATAAAGATTATACAAGAAGTGAGGATCTCGAATAATATGCTTGTGCACATCACAGGGACTATAAAATAGTGTATATCAGGATGCAATTTCATTATAAAGTAAACTATAAGTAAGATAATCTTGTAAATCGAGTTCACAATCAAAACCCAAGAATAAATATTCAAATATTCTTTAATTCCACTTTTTTTGACCCCATAAAAGCCTACGAAACTCATAACAACTGTCAGATTCCCTGATGTAAGTAAAGAGTTAGAAAACCACCTTCGTTCAATAGAACCTTTAGATATAGAAAGTATCCCTGCAGCAAATATTAGCAACAAAGAAAGCACAGCTGCAATGAACGATGATAAAAAAGATGACCATTTGAGTATTTTCTTACCTCTGTGACTAAGTTTGATATTAAAAAGTTTATAAACTGTATCTAATCTATGTGAAATCTGCATCATAGCTTGCTCAATAGAGATTTTACTTCTTAAATTGACTTGATAAAAAATTTCTTTTCTGCTGTTAGGCATGATTGATGATGCTGACATAACTGATGTAATACTGACAATTTGGATTATAAATTTAGGCAAAGTTGTCATAGAAGACTTTTCTTTTATATGTTCATAAGAAGCATCATCTGTAAACAGGAAAATAATTGCTTTGGTATAATGGGAAAAGCCATGAGTAAATAAGAGGTTGGAATTTACATATGTTTGAGTTTGCTCAGCAACTTGAATGAATTGAGTACATAAATCTTGGGCTTCGCTTATTATGAGGATCTCTTTAGGTTTCTTCCCAGACATTTATTGTGGAAAAAATTCATAGAGAATATGTTAGTGATATAAATACAAGGTTTAAGTATATAGGAAAATTTAGATAAATTTTTGAGTTTTAATAGGATAAGATTTTTGGTTTGGTGAAAAGTGATTTTTTTATTAGAAAATGGGATTCTGATAAAATTTTGTTTTTGGTTTTAGATAAAAAATAACTCAAGATAAACCCANTAAATTTTTGAGTTTTAATAGGATAAGATTTTTGGTTTGGTGAAAAGTGATTTTTTTATTAGAAAATGGGATTCTGATAAAATTTTGTTTTTGGTTTTAGATAAACCCACAAGAGGAAGGTTACAATAGTTTGTCGAAATCTAATAAAAACCTTCAGACACCTCTTCAATTATATTCAATAAACTATGGGGTATCTTCTATCCGAAAACCAAATAATATCCACATATAAATCTCCAAACTTTGATCTCCAACAATAAACCAGTTTATTATCCTCTTCAGGGACGATCTTTATATTTATAATATGCTACAACTAGCAATAATTAAAGCCATATTTTTATAAAGATTTATACTAAATAGTATTTTTACCTAACTAAAATTCAATGCAACTTTTATAATATTCACAAATTATACTAATTTCATTTGGCATATTTGATTCAACCTTTTTATCTTCATGACTATTACCCTTAAGATGTCATTAGAAATTACTGAGTTTTTTTCTTTTTTAATAATAATTTGATTTTCGCTTTTCATTTTCAGTAGTAAATACCTATAACTATAAGTGTTAATTTTTTTAGAGGAGTTGTGTCTATGGGAAAAATATTTTAGATTTTTTATTAAGTGATTTCTGGTTATTTTGATATTTTATACAATTACTACTTTACCTTTTTGCTTCTGTATTTAAGGTTTATAAAAAATTATGTGTTTTGTATGAAAAAATCTTTTAATATCTGATTTATATGCAAATATTGAAAAAATTTAAGGTTTTTATTTTTTAAAATGGGTTTGTGATATTTATATTATTTTCCATTGTACCATAAAAACTTAGCAAATTTATCATAAGCTTTTTTGATTTTCAGTAAAATACAACCTATATTTTGTTTCCTCATTGAATATCGTATAGTTCATATATTCAGACTAGTTTATAAAACTTCACCAGTAAAATTAGCATAAAAGAAATAAAAATTCGTGTTAAGTTCAATACTGAAGCCTCAACCATATAACAATTTACTTACTACAAACAAATTTTAAGATATGCTTTAAATTTTGCATATATAAAAACATTATCACTAAAATTATATCTCTTAATGAAAATCAAATTCATATTTTTTAATCTTAATCTACCATAATTTCAACTTTAATAATAACCCATACATTATATTCAACATCATTTATACTTTGTATTTTATTATATAGATAGTGATTCCTATCACATTATCTTTTAATAATAATCTGACCATATAATGGATGATATTTTCCAAAGCACTTCCAGCCCCTCAAGCAAAAAAAAATTGTCATCAAGTATTCTGAATGATATTATTACAACTATGAAAGAGGAGCTCCAATCTGAGCTTAATGAAATGAAAGAAAAATATTCATTCGACTTTCAATTAGAATTGCCAATAAATAACAAGAAAATCATATGGGTTAAAGTCAAATCTCCAAAAAAGTTAACCGAACCAAGTAAATGCTCTTTTTAATACCCAAACCCATATATAATAGGGTCTTATATCTTTCAATATCATAGTAATTATTTTTATTATACTATTTACTTAGTGTATATATAAAAATCTTTGTCTAGTTGCATATCTGGTTGCAAAGCCCTGTAATATGTTCTACCTTTTTCCGCGTCCACAGGAAATAATAAAGTGCGTAAAAATTAAAAATTTAATTATATATTCTAAATGGTGATAATGTTTATATTAGATATAATAGTATTTATGTTAAAGGAAAAAATATAAGATGATAATATTTTTTAAGGTATAGTTTTATAAAGGAAAAGTAAGGTGATTATTTTTTGTGGAAAGTAGAATTTTGATAAAAAAGGTATGGGAATTAAGATTTAAAGTATTTGATCTTTAAATTTAAAGCTAGATATGGATAGGAAGTATTTTTGGATAAGATAAAAGTAGATATTAAGAATGATAAAAGTGCATGCTTGGGTAAACGTTAATGCTTGAGAATTTAGTTTTTATATAGAGAAAATCAGTGTGTATTATGTGCTTGATTGATAAGGTTTTAGATGTAATGATTTACTTATATTAAAGAGGAAGAGAGGTTCTAGTGTATAAATAAATACATTTGTGGGATAAATTTAGAGTTATAGATTATTCTTATAGGAATAACAAAATACTAGGTGAATGAAAATGAAAATTATACTTAATTTCACCTTTAATACATAATTAATGGAAAAGAGGTAAAGTTTATATAACTAATTACAATTTTTGATCTATAAGCTCTTTAAAAAATGTTTACCTTTGGTATTTAGAATTACTATTTCTGCAGCTGTATGACATATTTTTACTTTAGGTTTGGACCTGCTTCTATGTTTTTTTTCCAAATATCACCATGAAGTTTACAATTTCCTGAATATCTTATAACTTTTTCTTGGATAGTTTTAAAACTATTCTTTTTTAGCAGATTATTAAATGTTCTCACTGCATTCATTAAATAAAAGCACAGTATAAATATCATTCACAATAATCTCAGGTTCTTCATGCAAATTTCTTAGCTAAGATAAGGAGTTTTTCTCTTTTATTAAAATACTAAAATTTTCAAAAACCAAATAAAACTTTAATGTCCCGATATTCTTCTTCCTAAGATATGGTTGATAATTTCATTTTTCTCTAAGTTTCTTGAATATATATAATCAGCTACTTTCTGCTGTAAAAAACTTAGATGGGCTGATAAGTTTGCATAAAATTGATAACCTTGAGATAAAATGATAGAAAAATTGTTATAAACTTTAACAGTTTGTTCGATTTGAGTTATAATCTGCACCCTTTGAGGATTATAATGCATGCTTCCTTTAGTCCTTTCGAAATCTGACTTTTTCTCACATACTAATTGTAATGATCCCCTTAATTCTCAGATTTCTTCTTTTTTAGGTTGATTTTCCCGATCTCAGCTGTAAATGTGAACTCTTTGGGTAATTTAGCTTCTACAAGTTTTAATAGGGATTCAGTGATGCTGTTTTGATCTACTTCTTGTATGAGGACTTTTAATAATTTGTTTACTGAGTTTTCTGTGTTGCTTAAAGCATCTAAGGCTTCTTGATTGCTTTGCCGGGTTTGTAATGACCCTTGATCAAGCTGAACAGCCCCATTGATCCATATTAAGTTTCATAGGATACTTTTAATATCAACTTTTAACCCATCATTCAAAACTTGACTTGTAGCTCGTCCCCATTGACACCCATAAGCTTGCCTTAAACTTTTATCCTCATCTTCCTCTCTAGTCAGTGTCACAATCAAATCTGTTAATAATTTCTGACACCCTTTACTGAGATGTCTGAGACTTGTCAGGCTATTTTCAAGTTAAAAAAACCCTCCAATGATTTGCACCTGTTGAATTTTTTTTCCATATAGCTTCAAGTAGACCAGTCTCACTGCTTAAAGTTTTAAATTTTTGAGGTAAACCCAAGACTCTAATGCTTGATCTTGTTTTCTTTTCACATAGTTAATCCTCCCAGTTTCAACTGAACCATCTGATGAAATATTTCTTTAAACTCTGCACACAAGACAATAACCTCTTTTGGTACTAAACATAATAAAGTTTCCATTCCTGACTTTATATCCACTGGTGAAGGGAATTTGGCTGAATCATAAGCAGCTCTTAAACTTAAAGTCCTTGATTCAGAAATCCCATCCATATATATACTCAAATTTTCCCATTCAGCTAGTTCTTTGATATTATATTCAAAGCATTGCGTCCAGCTTCTAAAATCGCCCCTCTCAAGCCTTTAATCTGCATAACTTTTGCTATATTTTCATTAGCAAACCCCAATCTTGCTGCATCTTTATTAAAATCAGTACTTCATCCCTTCATCTCTTTCTGGGAATGATATCCAGTGCCAGAAAGAGTCAAATATAAAAGTGACTGAAACTTTAGCATATTTTTAAAGTTTTCTTGGAAATCCCTTGTAAGTTTTAATGACACTAAAGTACAAAAAGCTTAGTCGACATTTTTATGGATTTTCCAAGCTGATTTGGCTAAGTTAACTTTGTTGTAGCTTTATCCATTCTGTCATACTTTATATAGAAGCATTGGGATGTGAGAATTGATATAATCATTGATAAACACTCTGGGGTTAAGTGTGTATTGTTTTCAGGACGGGCCTCAGAACCTTGCTTACGGATTTATTCAGACATCCCATTGCATTTTGGAAGGCATTCAAGGCGATTTTATGCCCTTCATTATCATGTAGATCAGTTTCAGCACCCAGACAACTGTAGAGAGCTCCAATGTTATAAAGTAGACAAATTTTTATGTGAGGTCAAAAGCGACATTAACAGTCACTGCAAATTAATCTCTAAATGCGTCACCTTCAGTCAAGAATTGGCGAACTTTTCAATAGTTGCTTTTTCGTAGTTTTTCTTTATGCACTTCTCACAGTTTTTGAAGATTTGTATTTCTGTTTTTTTGACAGGATATTAAGCATTTAATTTGTTTCACCATCATCTTAAGATTAATGTCAGAGGCTAGAAGGTACTAGGAAGAAATTTAAATTAAAATCAGATAAAAATAAAAATAAAGTTTGGGTATATAAGGGTAACTTAAATCCTGCTTAGAAAAATTATTAGAAAAGAACGATGAATATACAAATCATTAAAGGCTGAATTGAATTATTTGTGTAAAAACTCTATGAAACTAATAGCTAGAAAGATTAGAATAGAATATGGTCATTTTAAAAGTTTTGAATGTGATTAAAAATGGTCAATTAAAATACTACATTACTATATTAGTTATTTTAAATACAAGCATATATCTAAGAATAATAGATTTAAAATTAAGGATATGTAAAATTAGATTGGTGAGGGAAAATCAGATAAAATTAATGAAGCATTAAAAATGTTTTAGTTGGAAAATATCACTAAAAAAGAAATAATTCTTCTAATAGGTCTCATAAATATTAAGTTTATTATAAGTTTGATTCATTGCCTAATAATATTATATTTCTTTGATAGAATTATTTTCATATTTACATAATAATAATTATATTGAATTCAGCTAAATAAGATAACTAGGTAGCCTTAATACTTTGAGTTCATTTGAGGCACTAATATAGATGAATAATTCAAAGAATAGGTTTAATTTATATTTTTTCTATATAAAATGTGAAGTTTATTATTGAATATCGCCAAGATTCAAGAAATACGAAATAGACTCTTGTTTAGATGACATAGACTTACTTTAATCTTTGTATTTTGTGGATGTTCAATAAAAATTTTTGCTTTAACTTAATTGGCTTTAAAAATGTTTATACATTTTTTATCAGGAATTAATCAGAATCATTATTAAATCCATATTATGAAGAATTAAGTAGTCTAAGCAAGTAATCAATTCAAGTAAGATAAAATTTCAGGTTTTAAAGTTAAAACAGTACCAAATTTTAGTTGATTTTTTAGAGTTTACTTTGACAAAAAACCTTAGATAATTTAAATTCCTATATAAATGGTGGAAATTAAGGCTGCTTTTTTAGTCTTAGTCATGATCTTAGGCGTGATAAAAGGAGACTACCTGTCGTTTGACGAATTTACTTTTTATAGTCCAGGTCTTGAAGGAACAATTTCTCACAGGTCTGATTCTGGGGAACTAATACGTTCGAACGTGAAAGTATCTTTGTTTGACGAATTTATTGTGATGGTCCATGATTTTTCTGGAAAAATTTCTCACAGGTCTGATTCTGGGGTATTAATAGCTCGAACGTGAAAGTTTATTTTTATCTTGAACCCTTTGAATTTATCTATTATTTCAACGGGCACATCAGACTTGAGAATGGATCTTCAGCCTTTTTCTTTTATATATGGTGTGCTGGAACTTATAATTTGAAAGCAGTATCAGATGATTCATTAAAAGGTGTTAGGCTATTCCTTAAAGGAAAATAAAGTACTGATTGAAGTAACTCTCATTGTAAATGGACTCGAGTTTTTGGAGAAAGCAAGCAGATAACAAGCAGTAGTATGGCTGAATTTGAAATTACATTTTTAAGCCTTGGAGCTGCTCAAATAACTGCTGAATCATCTAAAGACTTTAGTAATTCAATTGCTCAATCTATTACAGTTTATTCAATTGATCCTAAATGCGCTGATTTATATGCAAATATTGAAAAAATTTAAGGTTTTTAATTTTTAAAATGGGTTTGTGATATTTATATTATTTTCCATTGCACCATAAAAACTTAGCAAATTTATCATAAGCTTTTTTGATTTTCATTAAAATACAATCTATATTTTGTTTCCTCATTGAATATTGTATAGTTCATATATTCAGACTAGTTTATAAAACTTCATCAGCAAAATTAGCATAAAAGAAATAAAAATTTGTGTTAAGTTCAATACTGAAGCCTCAACCATATAACAATTTACTTACTACAAACAAGTTTTAAGATATGCTCTAAATTTTGCATATATAATAAACTATAATAATACGCATTGTGCATATATAAAAGCATTATCAC
The DNA here is from genome assembly GCA_001970955.1 of Stentor coeruleus. NCBI lineage: Eukaryota > Ciliophora > Heterotrichea > Heterotrichida > Stentoridae > Stentor > Stentor coeruleus. Next base: position 50,429 of record MPUH01000491.1, read on the forward strand.
TAAAATTATATCTCTTAATGAAAATCAAATTCATATTTTTTAATCTTAATCTACCATAATTTCAACTTTAATAATAACCCATACATTATATTCAACATCATTTATACTTTATATTTTACTATATAGATAGTGATTCCTATCACATTATCTTTTAATAATAATCTGACCATATAATGGATGATATTTTCCAAAGCACTTCCAGCCCCTCAAGCAAAAAAAAATTGTCATCAAGTATTC
>MPUH01000492.1:0-50593 GCA_001970955.1 Stentor coeruleus
ATCTAGTGTTGAGTCTACACCAAGATGGCAGATAATAGCATGGCTTTTAACTTGTACAAGTGATCATCAATTGCAAGCTAATATAAAACAAGCATTGATATTTGATTGTCTTTTTTATAACCAAAAAGATCAAGTTTGTACTATAGAACCTTTAATGTCTATATTGAAATTTTCTATAAGCCGGGTACCTCAGGTTGCAGAGGAAATCTTAGAGTTTTTATTAACTTCTGCTGAACTTTATGATAAAAGATCAGTTGCTGGGATGATGAGAAGTTTAAGAGAATGTTTTAGTATAGCATATTATCATAGGCTTATACCTAATTTGGAAAGCATTATGTCTGATGAAAGAATTGATAGTTCGATAAGAGGAAGGCTTAGTGATTTATGGGATTCAAGTTGTAGTAGTAGTGAACCTTCACAATCACCTATACATGATGAAGAAACTCCACCTAATACTCCAAGGTCTTATGAGATTATAGGTGAATTGAGTAATGATTTTACTATTGATCCAAGCTTTGAAAAACTTATGCAGATATTAGAAAAAAATACTGTTACTAAAGAACTTGCTGTTTATGTGCTGAAGTGCATATCACATGAGTTTATTATACCGATTGTCCCTGAACTTCATAGAAATTCTGTTTTTTATCAGATTTTTGCCAAAGCGGAACAGGATGAGAAACTTATGGAGTTGCTTAAGTTACTCACTGGGCTTGATAATGCTATTGGTATAAGGTTGCTGATTTATACTATACAGACCAAATCAAACCTTTATTTCCGTTTTGAGTACAATTTGGAAAAAGACTTGAAAGCTTGCAACGATGAGGTGTCTTTAGATACTTTAAACTGGATTTTCCCTTCACTACTACAGAAACAAAAAATCACCCCAAAAATTCTCAGCCTGTTTCTCTCATCCGCAACACCTGAGTTGTTTTTTCACACAGAACTTGAACTTCGTTTTAACAACTACAAACTTTTAACTCCCTGTTTAGATGAGGCACTTTCTCTATCAATTAACATGTCTTCAACAGAAAAAATTTACCTTTGGCGTCTTATAACAGCTGAAATCCCAATATCAAAAGCACAATTTCTTATAGACTTTTGCACATCTTCATATTCATCTGAAAACTGGTCTGGACTTTTAGATTATTTTAGAGTCCATAGTTCGCATTTAACTGTAGAAATTGTTCAGATTATCTTGACGTTACCTTTACATCTTTGTAGTACGGTTGCAATACTGATTAGTCGGATTAATTTTTCTACGGTAATATAGAAATAGATTGAAGAAGCGATTTTACGTTTACTTTTTCCGACAAATATGACTTGTGTTTCACATATGAAATATTGGTTTAAAAATAAACTTCCTGTTTTCAGTGTTGTGCTGCAAAATAAGGTTCAAGAAGGAGTGGCTAAAGCATTACAAGGATTAAATACGGATGTTATTGAAGAGTTCAATTGCTTACTGGAAAATTCAAGAAAGCTTTATACATTTTAATAGATAGATTATATAATACAATAACTTATATGTGAGATTAAGATTTGTGATTGGATTGTTGGGGAAAAGAGTGAAATGTTGGGATTTTTTAGAGGTAATGATTATGTGGGAAGTATAATGTTTAAGGATTGAGATATAGAAGAATTTTATAGATATTATGATTATAAGGTGACTCAAAGCCTATCTTCACAACACTTTTTATATTAAACTACTGATTAATCTTAAGTCTAAATCCAAATTGAGCCTTAGGATCTCCAAGATTAAACTGCGAAGCTGTAACCAAAGTGAACTTATCACAAACCTTATGTCTCAAACTAAAAGCTAAATTTGCACTCTGGTCAAGTCTAGCCTTAAACACACTATTATCAGCAGCCAGATACTGTAAACCAAGTTTAACCTCAGAGTCTCCTCCTTTAGCATATGTAACCCCGGCAGCTAGTTTTACCTTTGAACACCAATTATAAAGTGCAGAAAGCCCAATATTTCCAAAACTATAACTTTTCTTATCAGTACTAATATGCTTCAATACAACTCTAAAGTTATCCTCATACCACCAAAAAGCAGTATTATAAGCTGTCAACCTCTTAGCCCTTGAATCAAAAGCTAAATCAACACCAATTCCTTTTCCAGGCTTGATTTCTCCAACAGCACTAGCTTTAACAAGAAATTCTTCAGTAACAGAAAATTTAGACTTGAGTTTATCAGATGAGTATTCAACCGAAGCTGTTAATTTTTTCGCATCAGTTTTCCCGTTAATTTCTCCTTCAACTTTACCTTTGAACTTTTTATAAGAAACTGGCATAAGTTCAAGCATAACTTTGAATAAATTTGTTGATAAAAATTCTTCTTTTAAAGTGAATTGGTTTGATTTGTAGTGAAAATATGCTGAAGAAGAGTTTTGGGTATCATCTGAAGCATTGGGGTATTTAAAGGAACTTTTGAAATTGATTCCCTGAGGCATTTTAGCATATAAACCTATTGCAGCAAGTTGGCCAAAGCAAAACCCTTTTTTAACCAAGTCTTCTTGTTGCTTGGAGAGATTAGAATAGCTTTCAATTCCAACCATTTTTGTAAGCCACCAAAAACTCACCAATCGTTATGTGAAATCATAGCCTACATTGTCAAACAAAGTTTATAAAATATACTTATAAGTCTAAAAAAAAATTGAAGATAAGGGCTAAATTAACTTACTAAAGCTGAAGCTGTTGCTGAGTTATATCTCCAGTTTGCAGGGAGTTTTTTTGTGCGTTTGTAATACCTAGCAAGTCTGTGGATTCTAGATTCGATCAGAATAAGTCTAAACTTGCTGTCTTTGTCTTTTCTGAACTTTTCCAAATGTTTTCTTACAGACACGGCTTTTTTGATAAGATTGTAAAGATCTTCTGGGATTTCAGGGGCGATACCATTTTTCTTGAGGATCCTTAGGATCTTAGCACCTGTGATTGATTTCACTTGTGGAATGCCGGCAGTATCTCTGAGGATCACACCAATTTGTGAAGGATAAAGACCTTTTCTTGCCAATTTTACGATATGCTCACTAACTTCTTGACCTGAGACTTTCAACCAGGTTGGAGGAGCACGTTTGTAAGGCAAGGCTGAAGCCGCAATACCTTTACCATCTGAATGCATTCTTCCCATTTTTATTACCAGCCACTATAACTATTTGGATTTTAATATAGGATTTGATTGTGTTTGAGAAGTATATATGAAGAATTTGTATATAAGAAAAGTTTTAGTCCTTTTTGAAATAGTTTATTAAAAGTTGTTAATAACATGGATAGATTTTTGAGTTAGTTTATTGGAAGTTATAATATATTTAAGAGCTATGGGATAAATGACTTGATTTTAAATCACGATGCTTTTTATTATATTTTCTTTTGAAGACTTTAAGAAACAATAATATGGTAATAATAGATATAATTTGTCACAACTCAAATGATATTCTTAATAGAAATGATGTTAATATATTATCTTATCAAAATTCAAATATTTCCTTATAACTAAATTAAGTTTTATTCTTGACTCTATATATATCCATATCTTTACAGCGGCAAAAAATCCTTTTCTTAAAATAAAACTTCCATCTTCTACATCAATATAATAATCTTGCTTTCTTATTAAACATATAAAATGCACAAGTACATCATAGAAAAAACTCATAATTCTAGTCAAAAGAAAAGCCTATCATCACAAATTAGTTCAAGTCTTTATAAAAACCATCGAAGATCCAACCCACATTTAGCAGGAATCAAATCATCGGAACGAAAGGAAAGTATTTATGATTATCGAGCAATTGCAGCAAGTAGTCACAATTTTCATAAAAGTATTTCTGTTGAAAAGTCAAAAAGTCAAAAAAAGCTTGATATGCTATTATCAAAAATTTCAAATCCTCATGAGAATAAAAATCTTAAAAACAATGAGAATTTTTTCAGAAATAGCATTACAAAAAGCATTCAGGAATTAGAAATTGCTGAAGTTCCTGACTTTAAAGAACAGAAGGATATTATTAAGAACTTTAGTGAAAGCGTAAAAACAAATATGTTTAGTATTACAAAGAATGGAATCAAATTTAGAGTCAATCATTTGAGAAAACAGATTAATGCAGGATTTAATAGAAAGTGTGATTAATTAATGGGAGTAATTTTATTTTCCAGTCAGTATGATATTAGATTATTTAAGAGTAGGATTACTAAAAAATATGTTTTGAGAATATATGCGGTTAGTTTACAATTTGAATTTTAATGTTTTATGTTTCACCTTCAAATTAGAATCATACATTTTTTATATTTAAAACTTCTATAGCTTTATAATCATCATCATAGAATCACTATGTAAATAATTACAGTATTAACTTATTTAAATTTCTTGAATGCAACAATATTTCAAAATAATATAAATGTTATATAAAATCATCTACATAACTACTCAAAATAAATTCCAACTTCGCATCAAACCAATCATTCGCAATTTTTTTTAAAATAAAATATCCTCTCAAAAATTCTCCACCTTAAACATAATCTTAATTTTTTAATAAAACTTTCCTTCTTAACACCTCTAAAAATCTTCATAATTTCATCAATCTACCAATTTTCTATAAATCCTATAAACCAATACCCTTCACTGCCAATATTCACTATTTTTTTACCCATCTTATTAACTATAATCCATATCTTCTCAACCATTTACTAGTTCAAATTATTCATATTATTTGGCAAAGATAAAATAGTTTTCACATGAACCCCAGAATGACAGCTCACTTCTTCATCTTTATTTATATAAGAACCAGGGAATTCATAAATTAAATAGCAATTCTGAATCGTATCTGAAGAAGGTGCATCTGTATCTGTGATTTCCCCATCTTCAACAGTACCTGAAACAGAGCTAATAAGAGATCTCGCATCTTCTGATTCATCATGTGGATCTGTAAGTCTTAATATTTTAAGGCATCCAGGTTGTAAAAGCATTTTTCTTCTTTTTCTATATTCATGAAATACTATATCTAAAGAAAGTTCAGGGTTTTTGAATATTGAAGAATATGGATGGAGGTCAGCTTTACCAAGAAGTCCTGAGGTTTTATAATTTTTAATGATCTTGTCAGCTTCGTATATAGACTTGACTATTACTAATGTGCACATTTCACCGTTTAGTTTTCTAGGCTGTTCGGCTCGTATACAAAGCCCGGAAAACTTTTCTTCGATTTCGCGTTTGGTCGTGTTTTGCCTTAGTCCTCTGAGGATTACGGATGTCCACTCAAGCCCTGAGTCTAGAACTTGATATGTGAACCATCGGACACTCATAGGGATTTGGGCTCCTGGTATTCTTTGAAGTTTGGACCCTAGTCGACCTCTCCTTTCATATTTAGATAGCTTGTTATACATTGAGGAAGCTAAATATCAACTACCTTCTTCTAAACTAGAAAAATAAACAATCCCACAGTGTATAAACCCTGACTCTGAGGCAAAATCCACAGGTACAACTTTTATGACCCCAGAGCCCATCTTCATAAGTATACTTTTCGCTTGATAAATCGATAGCCTTTTATCAAGATTGAATATTATCAAAGCAGATGAATGATACCGGGTATGAGTTGATGCATCCTACTTATAAAATACAGTAATATTTGTATATTGGCTATCTAAAATACTTTCTGTCACTTGACGTATTGATGGGAAACAAATTTCATCATCAGATCCTTCCTCACTACTCCCTGCATCAGCTATAAAAGTAGGATATGGGCCAAAAGATCCTAAACGATGTGCAATAGACTTCCAACTTTGTGAAGATATATGCATAAGACTTGGTCGACTATAAGATTGATTCACAATTTTTGAGTAGTTTTTTGGATCTATTTGGTTATGAAATGCACTAGCTTGGTCTAGTAATTTATCTAATTCAATCTCCATGTATAAAGAAATATTATTATTTTTGTCATGTGTTTTAGAGATTTTGAAGATTTAGGGTGAATATAATTGGATTAGGAAATATCATGGAAAATTCTAGGAGAAGTTATGTGATGGTTTAAGGGTTTTTAAGACAAAGATTTTGAAGTTGGGGTTGGTTTTATAGTAAGATATGCTGAGGAAGTAAATGAAGAAGTTTTTAGGATAAGATTATGGATTATGATGAAAGGTGGATTTTTTTTGGATTATGTTTAAGAGGTTGGAAAATGCTTATTTTTAAGATGATGGGTGGATTTTTTGTGGATATGGATTAGATAGTTGTGTGGAAGTTGATTTTAGATTTTGGGTATTATTGAGAAATTTTGGTAAAAAAAAATGTAACTTGTATTGCTTTTTTTATTTTGAGATATGTAAAAAGTGAGATTTTGATAATTTTTTTAGATGGTATTAAGGGAAAATATGTTTAATTTTGGGAAAGAAATATGGTGCAATTTGATATAAAAAATACGGAGTACAATTTTGTTGTGATTTGTGAGTTAAATAAGGATGATGATTAAATTGTTTTTGCTGATATGAGCTTTGTTTCCATTCAAGATTATTTAATTTGTTTTAATCAATTATTTTGTAGAAAATTAAAATTAGTTGGAATAACTCTTTTTAAAAAAACTGTTGATATCCTTAAGGCTACATTTTAATAAAATAATGTGTTGATTTTTCTATATTTACTACTTTCTCAGCCGACTAGTGCTCCAGCCTTGATATTAGCCTCATTTTGTCATTCGTAATAAATTTTATTCATTAAATATACACATCAATGAATCTCAAAAATCCATAATTCATATATTTTTCCCATCTTTATTCACATCATAATTAACAACTTTAACAATATCAAATAAAAAATTCATATAAGTATTTATTTTATACTATACTCTTACATTATTACTTCTTAAATTCATTATATCCTTCCTTTTTCCAATATTAGTTGTTTTAAATATCATTAACACAAATAAGAAAAATTCATAAAACTATAAATTATTATATCATTTAGCTATAAAATTACCTTTTTTTCATTTAATAAATTTATTACCAAAAAATAAACTAATCAGCATCTATAAATTCGATTTCAACAGCTTTATTGACCTTTTTTTCCTTAATAAAATGCATTTTGATATTAAATCTAAGCTGAATCAGACCCTTTTTAGAAATCCTATCTTTGAACTGCTTCATGTTTATTCCTGACAGAACTAAGTCATCTTCACAAATAAAAACTTCTAGTTTTTCATCGCCATCGGCTTTTATAAACCCAAACCTTTTTCTAAGATTATAAGTTTTAATTTTACCGGTATATTTCTTAATTGTTACCTTTTCACCTTCAAAAGTTCCTCTTTGTAATCGATTTTTATTAGGTGGTTTTTTTAAAATCACAACTTTTTCTTTGATCTTAATCCCTTGGGCTAGTTCCATTATTGGGATTTTTTCTGGTATAAAATTTGCTTCTTCCGGATCCTCAGCTATTATGCTATTTTTTGACTGCACAAATTTCGACTTGAGTCTACTACAAACACTTTTAGCTTTTCGGAAAAATCTACTCTTGTTTCCTGGCAAGAATTCATCAATTGGACTATTTCCACCTAATAGTTTATGTTCTAACTGTGAGATATCATTAGCGAAAAGCATATGTATTGTGTTATTGCATAACTGGTCTAAAGGAGCATTATATATTCTATAGTTCGATGGGGACATCCCTGGAGAAATAGTAATTAAATCACTAAGTGGAATTTTTTCATTTAGTAGAGACATGATATTTGGTGATGAAAGCGAATGAAATTTTACTCTCTTCATTATTTATTACCTATCTAATGGTAGAAAATATTCAAGGGTTTTCGGTGTTAAGCAAATAATGATAAAGCAAAACTTTTTTTTATCTTAGAAGTCGCTTATATTTTCTGATTGAAATTATTATTTATTAATATTATTTGCTTATTACTTTTAAACAAAATATATTGTATTACAGTTGTAATCTTTTTTTTTAAAGCTTGATGTGTTTGTATGTTTTTCATAAGATTTGATTCTGAAGCAAAAATTGTTGATGAAAAAGTAACTCGTTAAAATTTATGCCTTGCAAAACTTAATTGTATGATTTGCTTGTATTTTTTTTGGAAAGTTATATATTTAGATTAGAAGAAGAGAAACACTATTTAATTAGATCTTAGCATAAACTGTTTTCCTTTCTTATATATTTAGATTATGATTTTAATTTTGATATCCTGCAATTTGCTAGGCTTCATGATTTTATAAGTAGATAGAAAGCCTTAGCTGAAGACTTATTCCATAGTAATTTATTATTTTTATTAACAATAAAATTCCTTATAATTTTTTTGTATATTAGGTTATTGTAAGCCTATTATATGATTAAACCATAGTATGCATGCCTTATTTATAAGATATAACTGCTAATACATTATCATGAAAATATATAATATATACTTATGTAATTAAAAAGTGTTTTCTGAATAAACTCTTTTGCATTGGATAATTAGGTATTTTATAGCAAACCCTATCTATGAAATTAAAAAAACTAAAATTTCCTACTTAAATACAATTAATGATAACTCCCATAACATAAAATAAACCAATATTTTTATGTCTAGTATAAATTTGCATTAATTATCCCTTTTTAGTCAAAAATATTTGCAAGATAAGTGTCACTGCTTAAAGTCACAATAATTTTGTTATATATACAATTTACATACTAATAAATACCTACCTTGATTTCAATAAAATCATAAGAATTCACCTAAAATATTAATCCTCTGTAAAAACTTTTGAAATCCGCATATTTCATCCTAGAAATTTTAACTAACTAAAGTTTAGCTGCATGAACTGGAAGACCAAGACCCTGAGCTACACGAGTTCCGTACTCTGGATCACTCTTATAAAAGTGTTGTACTTCTCTTTCAGCAATTCCCTTTCTACTAATATTCTTCATATGTCTAACAAGGTTGCCAATAAGATCACTCTTATTTTCATCATCCATAACTTTTCTAAACAAAACTCCTGGTTGTTCGAAATTGCAATTAGGATGAGTATATGGATGTCTAGCAATCAAACCACTAACAGGTACAGGTTTTTGTCTTGCAGATGGTACTTCTTTAGGTGTTCCTTCAACTGAATTAGGTTCATAATTAGGTTCTCCTCCATTGTTTCCATCAGTAACCATAAATCCATCTCTTTGATGATGAGCTACTCTTGCCATATAAGGACAGTTAATAGGTATCTTAGTGAAATTACCTCCAAGTCTATGTCTATGAGTATCAGTATAAGAGAAAAGTCTAGCCTGAAGCATTTTATCATAAGAAGGCTCAATACCAGGAACCATAATTGCAGGGCAGAAAGCAGATTGTTCAACTTCAGCAAAATAATTACTAGGATTTCTATTCAAAACCATCTTACCTACAGGGATAAGAGGGAAATCACTATGTGGCCAGACCTTAGTAACATCAAAAATATCATATCTATATTTTTCAGCTTGTTCTGGGGTCATGATCTGAACACAAAAAGTCCAAGTGGCTGCATTTCCATTGTTAATATGATTAAACAAATCTCTTGTAGCATAATCAGGGTCTTCTCCAGTAAGTTTAGCTGCTTCTGGTCCTTTAAGATTTTTGACTCCAGCATCGGTCTTAAAGTGGAATTTGACATAAAAGTCTTCTTCTTTAGCATTAACCCATTTATAAGTATGAGATCCATAACCATTCATTCTTCTAAAACCATCAGGAGTTCCTCTATTTCCGAACATATAAGTGATTTGATGAGTTGATTCAGGGGTAAGGCTTAGGAAATCCCAAAACATATTCGCGCATTTCAAGTTAGTCTTAGGATCACGTTTCTGAGTATGGATGAAATCAGCGAATTTCAATGGGTCTCTAATGAAAAAGATAGGAGTGTTGTTGCCGACAAAGTCCCAATTACCTTCTTCAGTATAGAATTTTACTGCGAAACCTCTTGGATCTCTTTCAGTATCTGCTGATCCACGTTCTCCACCTACTGTAGAGACTCTTGCGAACACTGGAGTCCTTTTTCCAACCTTTTCTAAGAACTTGGCTCTGCAGTATTTAGTGATATCATGAGTTACTTCGAAGTAACCATGAGCACCTGCACCTTTTGCATGGACAACACGTTCTGGAATTCTTTCACGATCAAAACTTGCAAGCTTGTCGATTAGGTGAACATCTTGCATTAAGATCGGTCCACGGGGTCCAGCAGTCAGTGAGTTTTGGTTGTTGTCTACTGGTCTACCCCAGCTGGTTGTAAGAGGACGAGTTCTGTCAGCCATTATTTATTATATTAGCTTGTGGGAGGATTAAAGGTTAGTTGTGGAAAAATTATATGGAGAGAAGCATTTTTGTGTGTTGGAAGATTTTAAAGGAAAATGTTGTGTGTTGATTTTAGAGTGTAAGATTGATAAGGGTTGAAATTGTGGGATGTTGTTTAGGAAATATTATACGTAAGGCTGAGAATTTGATTAGAAAAGGATGATATGCATTTTTTGTGTGTAGAAAGATTTTAGGTTAATAGTTTGATTGGGATATTAATGGTATTAGATGATTTTTTAGGTTTGCATTAAGATGTGGCGACTGAGAGTGATGATGCACCATCTTAAAGAAAAGAGGCACCAATCTGCTTATTGTTCAAACTTGCATTTTTAGTTAAATAATGGAAAAGTTCTAAGATATTGTCCTGGATCCAAATTAAGGTTTTGTCCTATTATCTAGACTAGTTTATGGAGGCTATAATATTGAATATGAGAACTAGTGATAGAAAATTCATGTAAATATTTATCATAATTAGACTATAATGAATATTATACAGTGTCTACATTTTGAGATACTATATGAGAAAAGTGAGTGTAATCATATTATATTCATTAGGTTTGAGGAATGATATGAGTTTAAGCAAGATAATTAATTGGATATATATCAAATTAGCATTTCTATTAGATATCACTAATTATTAGTATGGGAAAGCCCTTATTGCTTTTGTTATAAGTGATTCACATACTGAGCATCTTGAATGCGCATGATTCTTAGGTATTTTTTTATTCATCTCAAGGTTCAAAGCACAAAAGCAAACATTACAGTAAGCTAAATGTCCACAAGGGAAAAACAAAACATTCTTTTTTTCAGTGCAGCAAATTATGCAAAGCTCTCTTTCTGTCATTTCTACAATGAATTTTTCTTTTTCTTCTTTGATAGCCTCTTCAAGTAAAATTTTGCTTTCTGGGCTTAATTGGCTGATTTTAGTATTCTCAAGTTTTTCATTAGCCCTAGAAATCTGCTCTTTTAGCATCATTATTTGATTTTCTCTATCCTTGATAACTTTTTGATACTTAATAAGCTCTGATTTTATACATTCACTTTCAGCTGTAGATTCTGCAATCCTCTGGTTCAACTTATCAATTTGTACTTTAGAATTACCCCTCAGATTCTGTAAGTCAGATTGATAATTTAACTGAGCAGTATTTCTTTCTCTATCCAAAAAGTCAATCTGAGTTCTCATTTTTTCTAACTCCCTATCATAATAATTTTTTTGTTCATTACAAATATTATAAGCTTCCTCTCTTATTTTGCTTAACTCTCGATCTTTTTCCTTCAATACCATTTCAGCTCTAGACAGATCTTCATTAGATATAGCCTTATATCGTTCAAAATCAACTTTCATCAGATTATATTCATCAACAATTCGATCTTTTTCCTGACTCATACTTGTATAATCATTAGAAATATAATTTATATGCTTATCTTTCTCAAATATTTGATTTTGCAAGTTGTCAATAATAGAAGGCTTATTATATAAAAGACTATGTGGTATATAGAAAACCCCAAGTGCTTTATTAAGCATATTTTCAATATTCTGTTGTGATTTTTCATCTTTTTTATCTTTAGTTTCTAATACTTTCTTGTTTTCTTCAAATGCTTTTTTATTTTGGGGATTTTCATATTTTTTTTTATACGCCAATTGTATCGCATCACCAAAACCTGTTTCTTCAGACTTATGCACTATAAAAATAGCAATATTTTGTGCAGAAGCATTCTGAAAAGATACTGCAATTGAAAAAGGGTTGTTATTAGAAGGGATTAAAAGTTCTGAAAATCTTGTAAATCTTTGTAAACCTAAAGAATTACTATCAGGGTATAATAAACCAATAAAATATTTTTCATGTGACCTAGTATCTTCCAAAAGTTTTAAACCAGGCCATTCACGTGTATCAGCAAAAGCAATTTGGCTTATCCAAATATCATTTTCAACTATATTCTTATTAATATGTTCTTTAAAAGCAAAAAAATTTTTCCCTTGATAATGTATTGAAACTTTATCAGAAATAATAGAATTATTCATATTTTCAGAACTTAAATCAGCACTTAAAGACACATCATCAGAAGAGAGTAAACCATGTCTATAATTTAATTGTCCTGACATTGTCATATCCAAAGCTGGAGTAGGAAGACTTGTACCTTCAACTTTATTGTTTTTATTTGGACAGCTTTCTAAATGTTTTTCCCATGCTTGTCTATCTAATTTTTCTTCTAATTGTTCAGTTAGTATAGCATTAGTTTTTGTATTTGATTTTCCATCTGAATTTACTAATGCTGTTTGAACTATTCCATGTAAAGGATTATATATACAGTTTCTATATACAACTGGTTTAGGTGCTTGCCCAAACTCTGCTAAAACGTATTTTGTCCTACCAGGAAAATCCATACAACGTTCTATATGATATGCGTAAGCCCATGGGTTTATGAATAAATGAGATGGATTATGAGGGCATTTACAGATATTGTTGGCAACTTCAGGGAAAAATCGGTCTTTGCATCTGATTAAATGATGCTTGTATTGCTCCATAGAGAACCTGTGCTGTGAGTTAAAAGGGCAGACTGTGTAATCGTATCGATCTACTTCGGATTTATTCATAGTTCTTGGGCAATTTATATTGGATTTTTCGAGGGGGGGCCTGACCTTTTTTTTGTTTAGAATATTATTAAGCATTTTACATAAAAATTCATATACAAATANGGGGTTTTTTTATAGAAAATTAAAATGTGTGTTATTTGGTAGATGATATTATTAAGCATTTTACATAAAAATTCATATACAAATATAGCTCATCACAAATACTTATCCTAAATTAAATGTGTCTTCTTTGAATTTTCTAACACTAAAAGTATATCTATTTATCATAATAACCGCAAAATTCTCAGGATTATTATTCTCAAAAAGCTGAATAACTCTAGAATGTACCTTACTATTTAACTCTTCATACGTTTTCATTAAAAAAAAAGTTCCATTGGTTGATTTCTCATCATATAAAAACCAATTATTCTCATTGTCATATCTAAATTCGCAATGCCTATGACTTATTCCAGTTTCTCTAGGGATAAATATATCAGGTGATTGATCTTCAATTCCAAAACCAAATGAAAAGAAGTTTTTAATCTGATCACTATTTTTAACTTTAGTTGAAATTTTAAAATTTATATCTTTATAGAGTCCTTCAAGGCAACTAAAATATATTGTTGAGTGCATTCTCGTGTCTTCTATTTCATATTCATTAATTTGATCAGATGCATTATAATGATTAGTTATTTTCTCATATTCGATTTTGTCGATTCTGAAAAGCATTGATTTTGAAAGATTCATTAGTGCACCTTCTTTGAACGCAATATTCTTACCATATTCTATTTTAATTCCACAATACGACCGCTCTGAGCAATCGATTAAATACAAATTATTATTCACATTGTACATTATCATGCTTACCTGATCAACAAAACTCTTATCTTCTGGAAATACAAAATCACTATCAGGATGTCTTCCAAACAAAACCATTCCATCATCTCTAAAGTTTTCTTGATCATACATTCCCATAGGTTCAATAATATATTCCTTATTAAGTTTAATTGTTTGTACACCTTGATAATCTTTTCTCACAGTAGTTGGAATAATAATCATTCTTTTATCCGTCCTTTCTAAATCTAAATTTTCTAAAAACTCGCTATAGATTTTATTAACTTTAACATAAAATCTATAATTTTTTATACTCCCAAAAAACTTTGAAAAAAAAATCTCAAGACTTTCTTTAAAGCTATTCAGTTTAACCTTGCAAAATTTATCTGGATTCCATGCTCCACAAAGATACTTTTTTGCTATAGATTTTGTAAATTTGTTAATTGGAAAGTTGAAAGCTATGAAAACTTTAGTAATATAAGTAAAAAAGTCAAATAAAGTTACTTCAGTGGTTTTTGGTAAAGAATTAACTATTATGGCATGAACATAAATTGTTAAGAATTTTGGTAGTATTTGGTCTAATGATTGTTGTAATGATTCTTTACGAGCAGCACGAAGATATTTCACAAAATGATTTGAAGGGATTATAAGTTTTGTGAGTATTAGGCTTAAGATTTCATCTTCGGTGCTTGTGATTCGTTTTATTAGTTGACCTTTTTTCGAAGTGTTAAAGGTGTTGAAAAGCTTTTCATATATTTCAACAAGTTTACCAAGCTTTGTATTGTCAGTGTTTAAGTCTTGAATTCTAAGGATTTGAGAGGATAAGCTTCGGATTCTTTTGTTTATGTCTTCGCCAAAGCGATTTCTATTATACTCTTCCTTGAGTCTTGCCCTTAGATTTGAAAATTCGCAAGTCATTATTATAGCCAAATAAATGGCAAGAAATTAGTTGTAAAGGATAAATCTATATTTTTATAATGTGCATAACGTACTAAAATTTGCATTATGAAAAATTCAGTTATAATCGTCCCACCCTTTAAATAAACAATTTACTTTCAATTTAGAAAAAATACCCAATAAAATCAAACTGTTATTCAAAAGTATTAAAAATTTATAAAATATGCTATATTTAGTAATAACAATTTTCTTTTGGCAAATTCTCTTTTTTTCTCGCTAATTCTATATTAGAATACTTAATAAAATTCATTTTTTGCATCATCTCATAAATAAATTCCTTCCTTCAACGAANAATTCATTTTTTGCATCATCTCATAAATAAATTCCTTCCTTCAACGAAATTAACGAAACAAATATTCTTATAAAAAAACTAAATTAAAGGTTTCAGTTCTTCTATAATAATCAAACCCACAGATTTAAAATACATTTAATTCCAATATTATTTTACACCCATCATATAATTTTCCCCAAACTTAATATCAGACCTTAATCAAACAAGCACTTCTTTCTAATCATAAATCATAATTTATCTGGGAAACTTCATTCAAAAATTAAGCAAAACTACTGATAGTTTTTATCTTACATATTTTATAAAAAAGCAATGCAAGGAAAGTCGAATTCTCGTCAAAGAGCCATATCCGATTACGAATTTGAAAACAAAAAGAAAAGAGTACAATTTACATTAAAGCTAATTGAAGGACACTTACATATCAATGTTGCTCGCATAGGATCTATGTACCCATATGCAAAAGTTATCTTTGCTAATGAGGTATGGAAATCCGAACCCTCACAAATCGGAGGTACAAAGCCTAAATGGAACCAATTCTATTCTTTTTCATCATCTAATCAAGAAACCTTACAAATCATAATATACGACAAGTCTATTATTTTTGGAGAGTGTGAGGTAGGTCGTTGTACAATCCACTTGAATGATGTTAAGCAAAATCACTTAACTGAATGGTGGGACATAATGAGTCCAAATAAAGAATTGGCAGGAGCAATTTTATTAGCTTTTGAGTTTCCCCAAAGTGCATCAGTCCCAATGCACACTTCTAACAATTCTTGGGATCTAAAAATGCATCACCATGTTGAATCTTCACCTATAGTAACTCGTGTTCGAGGTATGCATCAAACACAAATATCTCATAGGACGCCAGATATAAAAAAACTACATTGTAATACTGAGCCTGATGAACTTTGTAATCTAGAACAGTTAAGAAATGAACTTATTGAAGAAAGTGAGAGAATAAAAAATCAAGAAAACCGAGTTATAAGATTTTTAAATAAACTTCATGAAGACCATGCTCAGGTTAAAAATGAAAAAAATGAACTAAATAAGTATAAAGAGATATTTAGAATGAAAGAAGAAATGATATTAAAAGAAAAATCTAGTATTGAAAGTGAAAAAATCGAACTTGAAAGACATAGAGAAGAAATTGCTAAACTTAAAGAAACATTGAATACTGAGTATTTGAAACTAAAGGAAGAAAAAATTAAAATCAAAGCACAGAAAGTGCTTCAGGCTAGAGTAAAAAAACGAGTATCAGATATGGAGGTATATATT
Source organism: Stentor coeruleus (assembly GCA_001970955.1). Classification (NCBI taxonomy): domain Eukaryota; phylum Ciliophora; class Heterotrichea; order Heterotrichida; family Stentoridae; genus Stentor; species Stentor coeruleus. The sequence continues at coordinate 16,199 of MPUH01000492.1, forward strand.
TTTAATGATATGAAGAAGATACAAAATAATATTAATAAACCTTGCTTTTGATGTTTAGATAAGTAATTGTTTATTATGGATGATGTTTATAATTATATGATTTATGGTTTATTATATATTTAAGTGGAACTAGGTTGATTAGTACTATAAAATTTATAATTATGTGTATTTTAAAGTTTTTTTTTATTGAAAATTTAGTTAGTGAAGCTACTTTTGAATATTCTCTGAAACTCTTTTTAAGCGTTTTTATATGGATTCTATTTAAAAATAATAATTTGATATAAAGTATCAACTAATTAGCTTTAACTTCATAATAAATGAGTTATTATAAAATAAATGGTTAGCAGATCACTATGATCAAGAATACAGAAAAAAAAACTCAGCTCTCATTCAAGGTTGTCACTAATTATAACTAAAGCAAAAATTGCTTATTAAAACAACATAAAAAAGTATTTTAATCATTGAAGATGCTAAATTTTATAGAAAATCCTCATAAAGATACGGAAGAAAGTTTTTGTAAAATAGTATTAAAGGCAGCAGAGTTTTATGGAAATGATGGGACATCATAAGAAAATGATACTAATGAAAAAAAAAATTCTATGTTGAATATTTCTCATTATGACATGTTAAGAGAAAGTGCTATTAAAGGTCCTAGACATTTGAAATCATGTTCGAGCATATCCTTGCTACCAAAAATAAAGTTACAGCCAGTTACTGTAATGGCTAAAATTGACAATATACATAAATTTTCAAAAGTAGAACACAAAAAAATTGGCAAATTAGATAAAATTCTTCAGGCATATGATAATTTGTTTAGAGAAAATCAGGAACTTAGAAATACAGAAAAGGAATTAATTTCAAATCGATTTCTTGAATTTAACAACCACAGAAAAAGGAAATATAAATTTTCAATAAAGAGATTTATAAGACTAAATGCACAGGCTTTAGATTAATTTAAATATGTTGAGTAGATATAGTAGTGAGTTTCTTCAAACATTCAGTGATTCCTTTAAACCTCAAGATTTCACAAACACGACTGAAATTATGAGCTCAATTGAGAAGAGTGAGTCACTAAAATTTGATAAAATTCCACAAATAATACTCCAAGGAAAAAATCCTACCTCAGATTTACAACAGGAAAAACAACTTTCTGAAGACCCTTTCGACAATTATCTTCAATCATTTGAACAGAGCATTCCTAAGCCTAAGTTTATTTTAAAATTCCTCACAAAAATTGCTAAATCCAATCAGGGGTTTTATATAAAGAGTGCGGGTAAAATTAAACATACCTTGATTTTCTTACTCAGACAGTGTATTTTATCAAGCAAAATCACAGAAGTTCAAGAAATCCTAACAAAATCTTTGCAAACACTTGAAAATAAATCATTTTTCCTTTTAGAACTACTGATTAGTATCTTCCATCATATCCTCACTTTGCATCAAAATGTAAAAATTGAACTCTTAGGTCCATTCATGGATTTATTTTTAAAATCCAAATGCACTCAGTTACAGAATTTAATTTTCACCAATATTTTCTTAAAACTTCCTGATATCCCTGACATCCTTTTACTAGATTTCTTTAAAAATACAATTTCTTCCTTGTAAATTTTACACAGATCCGAAAGTTCTTTAAAGTCTAAAGAGCAACTTGAAAGCATCTGCGAAATGATGACAATTAAATTGGATTCTAAAGAAAAACTAAAAGAAGATTACCAAAATTATAATTTTGGCACTGAAAAAATGATAAAAGATCTTAAATGCTTTTCACTTAAAGGTGGAGCTAAGAAGAAAAATAATAAAAATATAAAAGAGTTACCTAAAACTAAAGGTCAAAGAGTAGTGAAATCTCCAAGTAAACGAAGGAAAATTGATGAGTCTGAAGAAGTTAAAGAAAAAGGATTTAGTCAGGAAATATTGAAAAAATTGTCTAGTCCGAGAAAAAGGTCGGCTAGTGCTGGGGATAAAAAGATAATAAAAGAAGTGAAAACAAATATAAAAGAAAAAGCTCAGGTTAAAGGTAGATCAAAAAGCTTAGATAAAAAGAAAAATGTCAAGTTTGACTTGGATTCTATATCTGTGAAACTTTTTGATAAAAGGACGATAGTTAGTAAAACTTCAACCGTAGCTGTTTCCAAACCTGGAAAAGGTATCTTAAAAACAAAAACCATTCAGAAAGGTAAAACTACTCCTAATAAGCGATAAAAATCAAAGTTAGTTAGTAATTCATCATATCCTATATTTCTTACATAAAATTTCCCTATAAACAATCCAATTTTATATTTGTCCCTATCGTTTTTATTTTATTAAAACCCCAAAAAAGGGGTAAAATTTTCTTACAAAACAATCCTCAACACTTGATTTTCCCCAATCAAAAACCTCATCCATCCTTCTAACAGCTAATTCATGAAACGTTAATTTTTATGATTAGATTACCTCCCCCACATAAATTTCATTTATAACTACTACTCAACTCGCTATTCATCAAAAACTCATTCATATAATCTTCATAAAACGTCCTCAAATGGAAAGTTTCATAGTTCACCTCTCTAATATCTTCAATATCCACAAGTGACTGCAGGTAATCAATTAAATTAAGTAACTCTCTATCTTCTCTATCATCATGCCAAGAAATAATAGGAATCCCATTATCAATCTGATACCCAAAAGAATACGCTGCATTATCAACAATTACCACATCACTCAATTTCCTATTCCCAAATATCCTTAAATCCTTAATATAAATCCCATTCATATTCACACAATTATCCCTAAAAAACCTTTGATGTATCAATTCTCCTGTTGGATCCAAGTAATCTAAAACAACATTAGCATAACATTGATGAGAAGCTGTAAATATAAATACTTCAAAATACTTATTCACTTCTCTTAAACATTCTAAAGCATATGGACGAATATTTATCCCAGCATTTATCACTTCACCATTAGGAAAAGTTACAGGAAGCAGCACATCAGGTTGCATTTCCTCAATATTTTCACAACAATGGACTAAAGTTTCATCTAAATCAAAAACAACTGTTTTTTTGTTTTCATAACCTGGACGACGAGGAATGTTTATTCTTTTTTCTTTTAGTTGTTCGATATCAACTGGGGGAAGTGAACGGACGATTTTAAGTCCTTGGAAAGTTTGGAATAGATGCTCATTGTAAGTATCTTCGTGTTTTTGTTTGGCTGAAGGTGTTGGAGTTTGTGTGACTAGGACTTGGAGGTTTGGTGAAGATCCTGTTTCAGGCTTGAGCAATTTTTGTGAGTTTGTTGTGGTTTTTGGTCTTTTTATAAGTTTTGGCTTTACTTTTTTCTGTAAAGGAGTTTTTGGTTTGGTATTTGTTGAGTATCTAATTGGCTTTGGGCTACCTAGTTTGGATTGACTTCTTACTTGAGTTTTCGGGGTATCTGGGGGGAAAACAAAAACTTTACCTTTTGGACTTGGCGAGTAAGCTTTTTTGGTCAAATCTGCTGAGGGCTGCTGCTTCCCACGGGGTACAGACTTGCCCACAGTTAAAAAATGCCTATGTTTTGGAGAGTTCTTGTTGAAATCAACAGACTCAGATGGCTCTCCTTCAGGAATATCTATTGTAAGTTTCTTTGACTTTACGATCAACTTTTTTTTCGGAATCTTTGGCGATGAAGGGGTTTTTTTTGCTTTTAGTGGGTTCATGTTATTGTTAAGACTATTGGTATGTATTATATATGGAAAATTTAAATTTTCAGCATAAGGAAATGGTTGAATAGTTTTTAGTATTTTTAAAGCTTAGAAAATAGATTATTTAGAGAATTGATAATGTATCAGAGAGATTTTTTAGTTTAGAAAAAAGGTGTAGTTTCAGATTAATTTGTTAAATTCTTGATATGTAAGAGGATTTTTTGGGATATTTTTTGGTGAATAGTTGCTGTGAGAAAATGTATTAAGGATATGGTGAAAACTTGTAATTGTGAGAGAAGGTTATTTAATAATAAATTTAGACTTTTTATTGTAATTTTTTATGTCTTGATAATTTTAAACTTGATATAAAATATTTTACAAATTGTTTTAAGTGTATAAAGATTTGGTATCTTTAGAAAACTTATGATCTTTGTTGTTACTGTTTTTTTTGAACACTGAAATTTTGTTAAAGACTTAAATATTTATTTATACTAAAGATTTATTCAATATAAAGATAAATGATAATAATTGTTTATGGAGATAAATTTATGTTTGTATCTGTAGCTATATGTAATTATCCCATTGTTAAAGTACGTTTTATAGTTCCCTGCAAGAAATTTGTAAAAAAGTTTTTCATACACAAACATATATTTTTGAATACAAGTCTACTGAAAGAACTATTTTATTATAGTGAATATACCTGAAATTCTTTAAAATTAGCATCCAGAGCAAGACTTTGAATGAGAAGAAAAAAATTACTGTTAGTTTATTGATAAAGAAAATTTTGTTGATGAAACAATAAAGATCTATAAGGAAAAAGTTCATCACTTTAAATTAGGCTTATATATTTAGTAAAAGATTTAAAGAAAATTTTAATCACTTTAGATAATTTTACTTGAACTATTTGAACTTTTTTGCTTTTGGGCTTGGCGATGGAGTATGAAGAACTTTACTTAATAATTGATTAACTTTGTTTAATGATTTGTATATCTCAGCTTCACTGTGCAATAATTTATTGTTAGGCTTAGTAGAATGTGATTTTTTCTTTATTTTTTTTTGTTCAGAATCTAAATCTAAGAGATTTTTTTTAAGCCTTTTTTCTTTGGTCTCGATTTTCTTTAGAGCTTCAACCCAGGTTAAATCTGAAGCAACAGTGTGTTTGAAAACGTATGAGTTTATAGGTTTTTTAATAGGGAGGATTTTTTGCAATTTTAGTTTACTTCTTTTTATTAGAGCATCATCAAGAGTTTTATCTACTCCGAGGAAACGTTGGATTTCTTTTTCGTATTCTTTGGATTTATCAATAATACTTTGCATGATTTTGAAAGAGTAGTGGGCGTTATTCTTGGTAGACTTATTTTCTTTTAGGTAGACACTGTTGATTTTTGGGGATAAAGGACTTGAAGATGAATTAGAGAATGATCTTGACCCTTTATCCAGCGAATTTTGAAGACGCCTATTCATATTTTACTTTAGTCTTATTCTTGTTTCATCAGAAAATTTTCTAAATATTCTGTTAGATTCTTTTATTCTTCTTTGAGATCTTTCTTTCTCCAGCAATCTCAAGTAAGCATTATCTTTGCTATACAATCCTTTTATCATTAATTATATAATACTTTGGATGTATAGTCTTAAATTATGGTATATTTTTTATATACCCAGCCCTTCATCTAAATTCTCATCTTATATAAATGGATTCTCGAAAGCAAGCAATAAAAAACCATCTTAAGCCCCTTTCTTTTCCTGAATACATAAAACAAAGAGCTACGGCAATAGGCTTAAAATGCTCCGAGACTATCACAAAACTAACAAAAGTCTGTGCAGGAGTTGGTCTTTACATTGCCCTAAATAGTAAAGACCAGAATGAAGACCCATTTGAATCAATAGCTTTTGATCTTACCAATGATTCTTGTTATTCACTAGAATGTATTTCAGAAATGTTAGGTATTAGCCAAAAACAACTATACAAGCATTTTTCTCGTATGCAAAGATCTGACAAGATTCCAGAATGTCTAAAGAAAAACCCTGGTAATAGCAAAGATGGTGCAATTACCAAATTTAAAAAATACACAAGGATGATGACAAGTATTGAAACACTTTTGAAAGAAGTTGATGCTGATGATGAAACTAAAAGTAGAGCTTATGAGATTTTCGAAAAGAAAAAGTTCAAAAGTGCTCGACTTGTTGTTGAGGCTGCATATGCTGACCAAAAATCTAAATTTATATCGAATAGAGGAAGATTTATGAATACAGATAGGAAAGAACTTATGCCTTCTGTGGAAACTGCTTTAGGTCTTCGATTGGAGAATTTGATTAAGCAGAATAAATCGAAATGGGACAGCTTGCCGGTTATATCCCAGCTTGATATGGAAAAAGCTTATTTGGCTAAAGTTTTGCAGATTGCGTTTCCTTCGGGCTGTACGATAGCTCTTAAATAATTATTTAATTCTTACTACTTTTACATTCCAATTCTCATACATCAAACTTAAAATTATAATCTTTTATCTCTTAATCCCTCTCATCCTATTATAATTAATATCAGTAATATATCAATAATCATAATAATCACAACAATATAAATCATATCAAAAAAAGCTATAAATCTTTTATATCAATAAAAAAATTCAGCTAATCTATTTTTATTATCCAGAAACTATTAACTTAGGTCTAATATTCATAGCCTGTAGCTCCTGGAAAAGAAGTTTGCATGCATAAGGCATTTTCACATGTTGCAATGATAAAGTCGATTTGCAATATTGACAGAAATTCTCACAAGCAATAAACCCACATTGTTGACAAACAACAGCATTAAAAGCATCACTAGAATGCATAAGCCTTTCTTGTATAAGTGAAGCAGTGCCATATCCAATTAAACAATCTCTTTCCATTTCTCCTAATCTTAGACCTCCTTCTCTAGCCCTACCTTCAGTTGGTTGTCTTGTTAAAGCTGTTTTTGGTCCTCTAGCTCTTGCATGCATTTTATCAGCTACCATATGTTTAAGTTTTTGATAATAAACTGGTCCTGAGAATATATAACTTGATATTAATTCCCCTGATACTCCACTCATTAATAAATCTTTACCATTATAACTGAAACCATGTCTTATTAAGATTTCTCCACATTCTGTAACTTTATCTCCAGCAAAAGCTGTACCGTATTTGAATTTACCTTCAAAAACCCCACTTTTACCAGCAACAAGTTCAATGAGTTTTCCAACTGTCATTCTAGATGGAAAACCATGAGGGTTCATAATTAAATCTGGACACCAGCCTTGTTCATTAAATGGCATATCTTCTTGTTGTACTATTATCCCAACCACACCTTTTTGTCCATGCCTAGAGCTGAACTTATCCCCAAGTTCAGGAGGTCGTGTTTCTAAAGTGACAATTTTAATAATCAAAGGATCTTCAATAGACGATGTCATATATATTCTATTAAGCTGTGTCAAATTCGGCCCCTTAAACGAAGAATAACTACTTTTATAATCATCATCTGGGATCATATCCGGACTAGCAACTTGATCAACTTTATTAATCGGAGTTTCCTTATTAACCACAACATCCCCAGTAACCACCATCGACCCTACAAAAGCTATTCCATCTTTATCAATTGCATGAAATTTCCTTAAAGTCGGATTATTTCCAATAACAGGAGGTACTAAAATCCTATCCTGAGCTCCATTAGCATATTTTCTAACCTGTTCATTCATGGTTTTTAATATCAAACTTCGACCAAAACCTCTTTCCATAGAAGCTTTATTTATAACAACTGAATCTTCAATATCATAACCTGAATAACTCATAACAGCAACAGATGCATTATGACCAGCTGGAAGTTCATGATAATGAACTAATTCAATTGTACGAGTTCTAACCATTGGAGTTTGAGGATATGTTAATAGATATAAAACTGTATCTACACGATTGAATTGATTGTAGCCTATAACTCCTAATGATTGTTTACCCATTGCACATTGATAAGTATTTCTTGGGCTTTGATTATGGTGTGGATAAGGGATTAAACCAGCTACACAGCCGAGAAGGGTGAATGGATCGATTTCTAAATGGGTTGTGGATTTTGTTAAACCTTCAAGATTTGTGCAGATGATAGCGTTGTTTTCTTCGTTCACGTCAAGATATTCAATTAAACCTTCATGAACCAGGTCGTCAAAGTTGATGAGTTTTCGGCTTAGTTGCTGCAAATGAATTTCTTTAACAAGAATCTCTCCTTCTTTAACAAGTATAAACGGCCTAGTCAATCTTCCACCATCACAAGCAATATGCACTTGTTGTTCATGCTGCATTTTAACCACACTAACAAACTCACTTATCCCTCCTTTTCTTCTCACAGCTCTAAAACTATTAATCAAAAAATCAGAATCTCTATGTACACCTAAAGGTTGCCCATTAAGAAAAACTCTATAAACCCCAGGTGAATTAAGTTCATCACCAGAAAACAAAGACGCATCTTCAACTCCAAGATTAAAAGCAAGTCGGGCAATTTCATTTTCAGGATGGTCAATAGTAATATGTGTAGTCAATGCTAAAGTTTTAACAAGTCCACAAGATTCACCTTCAGGAGTATCAGATGGGCAAATCATTCCATATTGACTAGGCTGTAAAGATCTAGGACCAGAAATTTTCCTTGTTTTTTCAAATTGACTATTAACCCTTGTCATCATCCCTAAAGCTGACATAAAAGATAGTCTTGATAACACCTCAGTAACTCCAGCTCTTTCCATTTTAAACCTTTTTAACGACCAATTCCCTGTTGAAATAGCATTATTAAGCCCTAAAGTAATTGTATCAGTCCTAATTGCCCTCATAACATTAAATGGTTCGCTTTTAGAATTCCTAGGCTTGGAGAATATTTTGTCTATATATTTTTTCAAGTCACTATTAAAACGTTTGAATAAGTCTTCAAATAACAACCCAATCAATTGTCCTGCAAGTTCAAGTCTTTTATTCCCATAATAATCCCTATCATCTACTTTACTAGGGTCTATCATAGCATCAACAACCCTTCTTACCATAAGCCCTAAGTATCTAATTTTCGCCCTAAAGTCATAATTCTCACAAGGAACATGACTTAAAACAACTGAACTTAATATATCTTTAGCTTCTTGTATTTTTGTCCTACCAGTTTTAGCAGCTTTACTATTTTTAACTTTATTACCGATATACCTTAAAGCTTGTTTTTCAGTAAGTATATCATAAGCACTACATTCTTGTAAAGACATCGATAATATTTCTAAATGTTCCTTTTGTGTACCGACCAACTGGAAAATCTCTTGATCTGCACTTACCCCAAGGCCTTTAAAAATCACTGCAATCGGGATGTCTTCAGTAAATGTGTTATGTTTAAGGTAAATCTTCCCTGATTTCGAAGCAACAACTGTACGGGACTTTTTTTCATGTGTCGAACTTGTTACTTGTGCTGTAACATTCCCTTTATCAACTTCAACTATAATTCTATTTTTTGAAGCTTGTTCTTGTATTAATAAAACTTTTTCTGTACCTTTTATAATAAAGTACCCTCTTGGATCATAAGGACATTCAAAAAGTTTAGCTAATTGTTCATGAGATTTACCTGCTAAGACACAATTGCTGCATCCAAGCATTAAAGGCATCATTCCAATTTCTATATTTTTAAGTTCTTTTATTAAGTGATCTTGAACATATTCTATGTCGATTCTATATAAAAGCTACTCTATTGGTGCAGCGTATGTTAGATCTCGGATTCTACATTCATGAGGGGTTAAGGTTGATATGACGAGATTTTCTTGAATGCAGGGGGTTTTAACTCTGATATCAGTGTATTTAAGGTAAAAGTTACAATCATAGTCACTTTTGATAATGTTATTTGAAGGGGATTTTACTATTTCTTTGATGTCTATGTTGATAAAGTAGTTGAATGAATCGATGTGCTGCTTGACTAGACCTCGGAGCTCGAGAAAAGCTGGAATCAGAAGATGCCGGTCCTGTTTAGGCCTTACTTTTAGATAATCCATTTCAGCTTTTTTATTATGGTGTGAAAGTACTTTTTTTTTGTATATGATTTTATATTAGAGATTATGGGATGTGATTATTTGGTTGAGATTTTTTAGGTTTTGGGTTTTTAGAAAAAGTTATTGAATTTTGAAAGCGGATATGAGTATTGATAATATGAAGAAATTTAAAGCAGTAATTAAGTATGAGTAATTTATGTTAAATGCTAAATTGATATGCGGAAAATTTACTTTAAATTTGCTACGGTAATGGTGTATTTGGAAATTGGAAAGGTTTTAAATATTGAATTGAAAGATTCAGTTAAGAATGGACTTTTGAAAAATAATATACTGCCTTGTCCTGAAGTCTTCTGAAACCAAAGAAGATTCTAAAATAGACTTGCTAACTTTAAAAATTCTCGACTCATATTAATTACCCCTTGTTTTTTGTAGGCTTGATTTAATAAAATACTTAAATAAATATAGTATGAGCTTCTTTCAATGGAAATTTATTTTCATAAGTATAATATATCTCGAATTTTTAAACTCCACCTCTCGATGTTTAAATACCACCTCAATTTTTGAACAATAAAATAATTAGTTTTTTTTTTTCATTACAAGTATCCACTATCCTCAAAATGAGATTCTGATAAACTTAGTCTCTGCTTTTATATTTCTAATCGGTATTAATAATTTTCTAAGATTATATTTGATACATAAGTCGCTAAAAGAAAAAATTAAAAAAACTTACCAATACCAATCGATCTTCATATATAGAACAAGCTTAATTTTTATATTTTTTTTTGAATTTCGATAGTATTAAATACTTACTGTGATAGTTTTTGTGCAGAAAATGATCCATTAATATAAAATACTATCATTGATTGATTCTAGTTCTAAATTCATATCAAATTGGCCTAATTAGTCCAAATCTTTTATTAACCCTTACCACTATATAACTCATTCCCTACCAAACTTACTTCAATATTTTCTAATCTAAAACTTATTATATTCACGACAACCTTTTAAAAAATCATACAGCATCCTTTGCTGCCTTTTAAAAGTTCTATAGACGTCCCTGAAGTAAAGCCTAATTCACTAAGTTTAGCATCTAGATTCCGAATACGCTTGCCTTGATATTCCATAACCATCTGATTAATATTAGCTGTAGTTAATGTTAAACTTATCATATACAATAAATTCCTTGCTGATTCTTGATATGGCACAGTAACATGAAAAGGACTTGTATTATAAGCTTTATGAGGTCTAACTTCTATATCCATATTTATATCATCCCTTCATTTCTATTATGCTTATGCTATCTATAATATAAACTAGTTAACTATAATTTTCTAAATAAGAACACAACAATAAGATTTAGCTTTCTTAAGTTCAACTGTTTCACCATGGCTAAGCCCAAAAGTGTTGAGTTTAGCATTCATTGGACCTAATTTTCGACCTTTGTAAAACAAATCCATTTCTTGTACTTGATGATTACTCAAGGTTAAGGTTATGGCATAGAGCATGTTTTCTAAGGTATCTGTATAGGGGACTGTTATGGTGAAAGGGTCAGACATGAAATATTCAGATGGCTGAATTCTGATTTCCATATTTATAATTATTGGTAAAGTATAATTTTTACTTGAGTTTTTATGAGGTGCTTGAGATGCATACTTTTTTAGCTGATATTTTAGGTTTGATGATTCATTGAACTGCTTTAAAAAATTTTAAACCCCTACCATTTATAAGTATCAAAAATTTTGAAAATTTTCTGGGCAGAAATTTGGTTTATTTCTGTGATCGACCTAACAATAATAAAACATATAAATGGAATTAAGTTTTTTAGCATAGTATTTTTAAGTTATTGTATGCTTTATAGACTATTTTTTTTTAAAATCCTGATTAATTGTTACCTTCCCCAATAACTTAATACTTTTTTTCTCTATAAATTTTATTTAGTAATTAACTAAATTAATTAAATTAATTGTCTCTTTAAATCCATTGATTCTTAATTCCTAAACTATCCCATAGCCATTAATTAAATCAAATACCAAAAAAATTCATCTGACCATCAACCATTATATCACATAATATTATATTCTAGTAACCTCCTGCAAAGCTTATTATTCAAACTTTACAATTCCAGCAATGCTTAATAAGTCTATCCAAAACAAAAAATCAATATCTATACATAATATTATTTTTAGCTACATATCACTTAATATAAAGCTTACAGCCGCTTCATAGTTAATAAGAAGCCTATTCTCATTGTCCATCCCAGTATTAACTCTAGAATAATCCAACAAAAAATCAATCTGAGCTGGAAAAGTTTCTAAATATGTCTTAAATACTATAAAAATTATCACCGGTAACTGATCATCCATAGTCTCAAGTTCTTCTTTTCCATGCCAATAATCTATTATTGTAGTTTTCATATGAGTAGTAGATTCTAATATGCAATTAAGTTTATCTATAGGACAGTTATGCTTGTCTAAACTATTCAAACTCTCAATAGCTGCAAAGTATGGGTTTTTAACTCCAACAATACAAAATTTAGATTTTATATCCAATTGTCTCATTAGTTCCTCATCAGTTTTTAAATGATTTTCTTCCTTTTTTTGATGAAGTCTTATAGCAACTTCTGATTTTTTTTCACAATAGATTTTCTTAATATGTGGGAAAATTTTAGTAAATACAAACTTCTCTATAGCAAGCCGGGAATGTGAATGGATATTTTTTCCTATAATATCATTAATCCCATCTATAGAACTTTTAATAAAACTCATCATAACCCTTGTGTTCTGTGCTGCTAATTGTATATCGCCATATCTCTTCCAAAATTCTTCAGTAAAACATAAACATAGCTTCCCTGCTGGAGATTCAGCATTACTTAAGATCCTAGATATCTGATAAAACACAGTTTGGAAATTAAGTACAATATAATCATTATCTTCTTTATTTTCTTTAAAATATTCAGTACCTGCTTTTTCTAATAACTCTTTAAATACTTGAATTACTTGACAAATTCGATTAGGAAAACCATGAATACCTTTAACTGTTACAACTCTTGCACAGTTTTTTTCATTAACCCTTACATCTATTCTTACAATTGATGATGTTTTAGCTTTTTTATCTTCAGAAAGTGGAAGTATGCAAGTGAAGAAATTTCTCATTGTTGATGTTAAGGTTTGAGTTGCGGTTATTGAATTTGGGGTTTGTTCGGATATAAGGAATTTTTGTTTATTGCAAGATGTAAGGAAGATATCAAGGAGAAAACTTGTTGTTACTGATAATGGGAGGACTGCTTTGTAGCATGGAAGACGGACACGTGATTTACCGATTTCTCTTGGAGAAGTTTTGGAGGATGGCTGGAGATAGAGGAGATCAAGAGATTTGTCAGTTTTAGCTTGTTCGGAGATTATACTTGATTCGATTTCACTTTCAGGCTTTCTGTCCATTTTATCTTTTATTCAGTCATGTTTTCAGGCAAAACAATACTCTATATATTTACTACATTACCACAATTCTAATTTTATAACTTGTAAAATGCAATAATCAAAGCTAAAATTTCCAAAACCATAAAATAATTAATCAAAGCAATAAAGAAAATAATTATCATAAAAAAAACACCAACTTACACATAATCATATTATCTATAAAACATTATATAATGGAAGATTACGAAGACATTGCAGGGATGTACTCTGGATCAATAAAGAATGGTATTCCCCATGGTGAAGGTTTTAAAATCTACAGAAACAATATCACTTACAAAGGTATCTGGAATAATGGAGCACGACATGGTAAAGGGATACTTACTTATGGTGACTTTACTCTTGAAGTTGAAATGGATAAAGGGACTGTTATAAAGCATAAGCTTGAATCTGGTAATATCTTTATGCTCTCAAAAGGAATAATTTTGAAAATGAACTCAAAAATAGTCACTGATTTCAATGGAAAGTTTTATGAGGAAAAAATCATAGATCCGGATGGCTTTAATCAAGATTATGAAGGATCTGAGGAATTTGAAAACTTTGATGACTTTGGTGGTATGTTTGAAGAACCTCAACTGAATAAAATTATTTTTAAGTCTGGTATAAGGAAATTTTTAAAGGAATCACAAGGTTTCAGAAGCACATCAAATTTGAGTAGAAGATTTGAAGGAAATATGATAAATGGTGAACCTAATGGATATGGAAAATTATATATTGGTTCAAAGCTTATCTATGAAGGAGAAATGAATAAATGGGTGTTTCATGGCAAAGGTAAATTGAAAATACGAGAAATTGAAATCACTGCCAATTTTGTTGATGATCTACCAAACGGAGATGTAGAGATAAAATCTCCATTTTTAGATTATAAAGGTCAAATGCTTGATGGAAAATATCATGGATTAGGATGTCTTGAATGCACTGATTTTTATTACAAAGGAAAATTTAATGATGGTGAAATTGTATACCCTGATGAAATTAATTATAGGCAATTTGAACCTACTGGGTTTGGAAAAGAGTATAAAACTGAGGTTTTAAAAAGCAATGGGCTAGGGGACGAAATCCAAAAATTGATGGATTTAGTAAATGAATTTAAATTAAAAGATAAAACTGAATCTAGGAATATTCTTTCTCATCAAAGAGAATTTGAAAATGTGCTTAGTTTACTTGATTCTCAATTACAAAATAGATTAACAACTTTCACAAATGGAATTACAAGTATCTTTGCAAATAGTTTAGCAGGCCTCGTTTTATTAGATGAAGCTCCAATGACAGAATCAAAAATAAAAAAATCTTCAAGTAAAATTCTAGATGTGGATAAGAAATCAAGAAGTTTTTTTGAAAATGAATTTATAAAAGGCGTAAAACATTTAGCAACTTTGTTTAAAGTAAAAGTTAGCCAAGGAGAATATTACGGAGAATTTTCTAACTCTATAATGCATGGAAAAGGAAGATTCATATTTAATAATGGAGAATATTACGAAGGTTTATGGAACAAAGGTAAAATGCATGGATATGGTATATACAAATATCAAAATGATTGCATTTTTAAAGGTAATTTTATCAATGGGATAAAAAATGGAAGGGGTCAACTACAACTAAAAAACGGTCTTAAAATTACAGCAATCTGGGTTAACGATATTCTAGAAGGTGAAGGGAATATTTTTTTTAATGAAGCTATAATAAATGCAAGATGGGTTAATGGTAAAATATATCAATACGGGAAGTTTAAGAATATCAATTCAGTATACTTTATGAAGTTTTTAAGTATTTAAGCTTTTCTAAGTAAAGATTTTTATGAGATTATTTAATATAAATAATAAATATCATGAGTGAATATATGGATGAAACAGGACTTTATGAAGGTGAACTTCTTGATGGTGTGCCTCATGGTTGGGGAGTGAAATATTATAATACTGGGCTAATATTCACTGGATATTGGGAAAATGGGATAAAACATGGACCAGGGGTAATAAATTTTGAAGGTAAGGACTTTGAGCTATTATTCGATAAAGGGAAAGTTATTAAAAAAATTGATATTCCGTCTATGTTTTTACATACAGGTTTAGCAGATAACATGGTAGAAGCAATTACTAGCTATACTAATTTTATTTTTGATGGAAAACATTATAAAGAAGTCAATCGGAGTAAAAAAACATTTGAAGATAACTTAGGACAACTATCAATCTCAGGACCTGGGAAATTTGAAATAGCTCCAGGAATAATTATTGAAGCTGAAAATGTTAATGGGAATATTTGTGGTAATGGAAAAGTTACTAAGAATGGCACGCTTATATATGAAGGGGAAATTGATAAGTGTATTCCAAATGGTCAAGGGACTGCATATTCAAGTATGGGTATAATTTATCAAGGGGAATTTAAAGAAAATCTATATCATGGCAATGGAGTTTTTATACATTTTTTTGGAACTATTTCTGGCACATTTTATGAAGGATTGCCACATGGCGAGATACAAGTTGATTTAGCTATTTTTACTTATAAAGGAGAAGTTAATAAAGGGAAGTATCATGGATATGGACAATTAAAATGCGATGATTTTTGTTATAATGGAAAATTTAATAACGGGTTTATTGAAAACTATGAACAAGTTGAGTTTTATAAAGGAAATAAATATAGATCGATAGAAGATATTGAAAATGCATTTGATTGTATTGAAAAATTTAATTATGGGTTTGGGGAAAAACTTTCTGAGATAGTTTCAATTGAAGATAGAAAAAGTCCAATGAAATGTGAAATTGATAATAATGAAAAAGAAACACCAAATCCTTTTTTGGAAAAACATTTTGAAAATCCAATAGTAAAAGAAAATCCTTTTTTGGAAAAACATTTTGAAAATCCAATAGTAAAAGAAAATCCTTTTTTGGAAAAACATTTTGAAAATCAAATAGTAAAGAAAAATCCTATTAAAACAACTTTTAAGGTTCGTGGGAAAAATTTTAAAGAGTATGAGTTGCTTTTTGCCCCACAAAAATTCAGTTTTATTGTTAGTTTAAATCTTCTTGAAGGAATTTATGTTGGGGAATATTATCAAAATGCTATACATGGAAAAGGGAATTTTAAGTTTGGAAATGGAGATGAGTATTTTGGATTGTGGAATAATAATAAAATTCAAGGCTTTGGGACTTATTATTATAACAATTCTTCGATTTACATGGGATTTTTCGAAAACAATCTTAAACACGGCAAAGGGAAATTAATACTTGCTGATGGAGTTGAAATTGAAGGAGTATGGGAAAATGATGTACTTCAAGGACAAGGAATTATAAAAAATAAATTCTGTGTTTATTTAGTTATTTGGAACAGAGGGAAAATTATGCAGACAGGTAAGATTTATGAAAAGAATAAATTGCACTATTTCATAACAAGTTATAAAAGTATTTAATTTAGAGTCACTTTAAGATAGTTTGCAAGTAATAAATATGATTTTAAAAATATTAACTTTTAGCAAAATTATATAAATTTGGTGAAGGTCTTAAGAGATTATTTTACACACATACGTAAAAAAATCCATCATTGCAATTTCTCATAATTTTCTTTTAAAACTGCATATATCCTTAAATATTCNCTAATTATAATTGCAGATAAAAAATTCTAAGTTTATTTTACACACATACGTAAAAAAATCCATCATTGCAATTTCTCATAATTTTCTTTTAAAACTGCATATATCCTTAAATATTCATCATATAATTATTACACATCAAAACCAATCAAAAATATCACAAAAAAATAATCCCTACTAATAAAAAAGTTTCAATATCCTAATTTATAAACACAAAACTATACATATGCTTTTAAAAATCCAGCTTTCTAATTTTTCCATTATTATAAATGCAGAACCCAGAACAACGAAATCAATCTATGTACTTATTAATCATAATCTTTATGATTATTCTTCTCCCATCGCTTTTTAGTTCTAGTTCTTCAAGTTCAACACAAACAACAGATATTCATCGTAAAAACTTGATTCAAGATATGGTTGATTTCGCTATATCCCTTCAATCAGAAAATGAAATCCTATACAACCACATTCTAATATTTGAAGCAAACTTAAACAACACTTTACCAGAAGAATATAAATTTTATAAAGCCAACATGACGAATTACTATAAAAAACTCATAGAAAATAAAGAAAAACTTCAAAAATTAGATCGATTCTTAAACTATTAATATTTAGAAGTCTTAATTTTTTAATTAGGAATATAAATTGCCACTATAGCAAAGGCTTATTATTTTTATTCAGATTATGACTAAGTGTGTTAAAAAAAGTGAACTCTAAATTTTTCTGATTCTTTTTTTTTGAAAACAATTTATAAAGCTCACTTTTTGACCTTAGCTGTGGGGTTACAATTGTTGTTATTGGGTTTTTTAATCCTGGCTTTAAAAGGCTTAAGACATCGTTAATACTGGCTACTAAAGCTAGCTTTTTATCATTTTTGAGGATACTTTTTTTCTTTTTCAGGAAGACTGATGAGAAATTGTTTTTTGCTATTGCTGGCAAATGCTGTTTAGATTTGTTTTTTGTAAAATTTTTTGATTTTCTAAAAATCTGTTTGTCGTTTAGGTATATTTTGCCTATATTGGATAAAGTAGGACTTGTTGATGGTAGTACTTTAGGAGGAGGGTCAGGCTTATAATTTAGTTTTGGTTCTGGGATAAGCAAAGCTTTATTTGATTTGGAAGGGGATTCTGTGATACAATTGCTTTGTTTACGTAATTGGACAATCTTATTAATAGTTGAAGTACTTGGAAAATGTTCTAAATCATTGTTCCAGCCTGATACTTCTGGAAGAGAAAAACGAATTCTTTGCATAGTTGAACTGTCTTTAAATGAATAATTTTCGCTTTCTTTTGTTAGTGATGATATTAAATGTAGTTCCCCATTCATCTTATTGAATTACATTGATTTATGCATATAAAGGTTAAATCAATTATTAATAGTAAATTACAAATAGAAGCTATAAATCTATTCGAATTCTTCCTCTTTTAACTTGATAATTTTTTTAGGAGTTGGTAAATCTCCATCTCTTATAAGTCTTGTTAGCGTATCAATTCGATTCGCCAAGTCTTTCAAAGTGTATATCTGATGCTTTTCATGTAAATGTTGACATCTTTTTTCAAACAGTTCATCCACTCTTTTCTTAAAAACTTTTACATTAATGCCTTCTAATTCCCCATTATTCCTCAACCTTATAAGTTCCATAATTTCTATAATCGCTTTTTCATTAAGTTTATCCCTTTCCATTGCCACCATCCTTATTTCTTCCCAAACATTTGTATGTTCATCAATAATCTCTTGTAGTACCTGCCTATGCATAATCAATAACTCTGAGCTCCTAACACCTTTAGCAGCATATTTTCTTGATATCCCCCTAACAACTTCAATATCCCCAAAATAACTTCCTCTCTGCATAGATTTCAATATGGTATCTTCCTTACCAAAAACATAACTAATCCTCCCTCTAACAATAAAATAAATTTCATCAGCAAACTCTCCTTTTTTATAAACATAATCATTTCTTTCTAAAAACATAGGTTGTAACAATGGTACAATCGATGCAATAATACTCTGATCTTTATCTTTAAAAAAATTTATCTCTTTAGCTGCCCCATGATGCATATTAATAGCCACTTCATATCTTAACTGTTTAGGTAGTTCATTAAAAATACTCAATTTATCTAACCAAGAAAAGCCTCTTTTTTCAGCAGAGTATCTTAATGCATGTTTAAGTTTATTCCTTAATTCTTTATTTAAATTAGCTTCAACAGAAAACTCATCAATAACAGCTAATTTGCTTAAAAGAACATTTTCTTTAGTATCTATTGATGACATCATTGAAGATAAACTTCCAATTGTAAAAGAGAAAAAATATAAACCACATATCATCCAAGCTATGCATATGATTTTTTCTAAATTTGTAAAACCTGAAATGTCTCCATATCCAACTGTACATAATGTTGTAAAAGCCCAATATATTGATGTTAAGTATTTAGTTCCTATATCTGAGTCTAAGTAATCAAGCCTTGTTACCCATGTGTCAGGACCAAAATTATCAAGACGAGCGGAAAAATACCAGAAACAGGCAGCGAGATGTAAACAAAGGAGGATTGTTATAAAAGATTTTATAAGTCTCATTGCTGAGTTTTTTATTGAAAAATACTCTTGTATAGTCTCGATGATTTCAATTTTACTATAGTGTTTTAGGAGTTTCAGTAGACGAGAGATTCTAAAAAGCCTGTAAAGCTTAGGGAGACGTAATAATCTGACAAAGTTATTTAAATTGCTTGAATTAGCTGATGAACTACTTTTCGTGTTATCCAGAAGTGTAAAGGGGAAAAATGATATGAAATCAATAAGCATCCAGGATTTTAAGTAATTTATCATTATAACTTTATGACTTGTCACTAGAACATCTGATTTGTCATAATAAGCACTAAAGCAATTTATTAAAAAGTCGAAAAAAAAAAGCCCATCAGTGACTAGATCTATTCTATCCCAAATATCTCCAGATTGAGAGTTTATGAAAGACATAGTAAATGGCATTAATGTGACTGTATATACCAATAGTATAGCTAAAACAATATTCCAAATATTTTTAAATGTAGTTCTTGGGTGGATAATATACCAAGGTGTAGGTTCTAAGCAATTTAATTCAGTTATAGCATGATCAAGATTCCCTGAAGTTTTTCTTATCATTAAAGGGTTATCATCTTCTATTTTTGGTTCACTTTTGATTGTTTCAGTTTGTAAAAGTCTTTTTATCACAAGCTGGGCTCGAATTTTTATTAAGGCCCTTTTCCATACATCAATGTATTTACATCCAACTACTGGGATGTGTCGTACAGGACGAGAAGTTTCTTGTTCTGAGTTGTTGAATTTTCCATTTGGAACCTCGTCTAAAGGGACTATTTTTTTGTATTCGGGAGGCATAGTACTTGATCGCCTTTTTCTATTATCAGGAGATGCTGGTAGATTCTTGGATTTTAGTTTATCTAGTGAGTTCATTTTGGAGTAAGGCATCAAATACTATATAGGGTTTACCATTATATGAATTTATTTGTATAATTTATATTTTAATTGCAGTAATAAAAAGTTGAGTTTATTGATTGATTAGATGGCTTTTGAAGTATCTTAGGAATGATTTACCAATTTTTAGGAATTAAAAATCCTGAAGATTTTTAGTTTTAGGTAAATGATATAATTGGAATCGTTAAAGTTTCTTGATTTTTTTCCTGATATTTCATATTACTTGAATATGATATAAATCTTATCCAAAAAGTATAATAATTACTGACAAATAGGCTTATATCTTATTATTCACTACAAAACTATTTTTCAATAACATCTATTAAATTGTTAAAAAAATCTAGAATTTTACTTTGTCCTTAAACATAAAAACTGTGCATATCTTATTCAGCCGATACTGCATTTCTAATCTAAAAATCCTATTAAAAAATTATTAAAAAGCATTGAGGATTACTTTTTCAACGATTTTCTCAAAAAGATCAAACTTATACAAATAGTTGTTACTCAATAAGAAATATACCCATTTGCCATGCTTAACAGGATAGGAAATTAGGTAAGGGTTATTGGGAACCACATCATTTTTGGCAACTTTTTCCCAAAGATTGTTTGTATATTCAAAAATACAATCGCCATGAATGAGAAAACCTGAATCTTCTTCAGAAAATAATATTTTGCTACCTGAAGTTGCTGATATGAGACTTTGAAAGGTGTCTGTTGATGGAATATATGAGAAAACCCCGATTCTATAGCCAGTAACAAGAATTGTGTCTTTGATTATTGCTGAACTGTTGTAATCACTAGCTTTAGGGAGATTTGCTATTGATTCCCAAGCTCTTGCTTCTAGATTAAGCCTTTCAGATCTTGAGGAGAAGATGCCAAAAATCAGAGCACCTCCAAAAACATATATATAATTATTTTGATAAGTACAGAGACCAGCTGAATACTTTCTATTAGGCATATCAGGATACTTTTGGGCAATATTTTCTCTTGGATCAATAATATAACATGAAACTATCGGCCTATAAAATTCACTCAAAAGTCCTCCACAATAAAATACCCTTCTCTGAGGGAGTCTGCAGAACCCAGGCTGTATTCCTAAAAAGTCTTCAATATCTAAATCAACTTTGCTAACAGAATTATCAATAACCCCCAACTTAACCATTCTCTTACTATTTTGCTCAAAAAATATTATCGTCTTTGTGTATTCAGAAGCATCTTCAATATTAACAAGCTTCAAAAATCGATTGAAATCTTGAGCAAAGAGATCCTTTATAGCATTTTCAACAGAAAAAGTGCTAAAAGATGAAAAATCCAACTCATACCTGCATTGTTCAGCATTAAGATAATTATTATATTAACTTAAAACAACTTCACTATCATCAACTGCATTTTTACATGATTTCAAGATTAATTCTTGTTGCTTGCTTATATTATCAACTAATATTTGAGTTTCAGATATTATTTTACGTATAAGATATGAGGATTGCTCTAATAAAAAACTTTTGATTTTACCTAATGAGTTGTATTTATCAATGAAATTTTTTATGAAATCATTTTTGATTAAAGGGGATAATGCTTTGTATATTGGAAGGAGTTTGTGAGATCCTTGAAGCTGGCAATGATCATTTATGTGAGATGAGCAAAAATATATTGGATCAGTTTTGCATAGGCATTTGAGCTTCGGATGCCCCTTGCATTCTTGATAAAAACACTGTAAATCCATTTTATAATGATTTTTTTTACCGACTCTTGCTGTATACCAAAATTATATTTAGTAAATTAGCATAGTCTTTAGTATAATTTTCATGAGCTCACATCCGAATTCTGTGTAATTGTAAGGCTTTTCACCAGTGTGAACATACATATGTTCTCTGAGGTTCTGCCTTGACGAGAGGGGTTTTTTTGCAATACTTATACTTGAAGTTGAATTTTTGGTCAAAATCAACACTTGCAAGGTCTGAGTTTTCTTCGTAGAGTCCTTCCATTTTTAGAAGCAATTAAGCTATTATCATAATTATCTGATAAAACATTTCATATTACTTGAATATGATATAAAATCTTATCCAAAAAGTATAATAATAACTAACAATAGACAATAATCTTATTATTCACTACAAAACTATTTTTCATTAATATCAATTAAATTTTTTGCCTTTGTCTTATATATAAAAACTTTACATCTCTTATTCAACCAATACCAAATTTCTAACCTAAAAATCCTATTAAGAATAAATTACTAAAAAGCGTTAAGGATTACTTGTTCAACAGTTTTCTCAAAAAGATCAAACCTATACAAATAATTGTTACTCAATAAGAAATATACCCATTTGCCATGTTTAACAGGATAAGAAACAAGATAAGGGTCATCAGGAACCACACCATTTTTAGCAACTTTTTCCCAAAGATTGTTTGTATATTCAAAAATGCAATCGCCATGAATGAGAAAACCTGAATCTTCTTCAGAAAATAACATTTTGCTACCTGAAGCTGCTGATAAAAGACTTTGAAAAGTATTTGTTGATGGAATATATGAGAAAACCCCAATTCGGTAGCCAGTAACAAGAATTGTGTCTTTGATTATTGCTGAACTGTTGTAATCACTAGCTTCAGGGAGATCTGCTATTGATTCCCAAACTCTTGTTTCTAGATTAAGCCTTTCAGAACTTGAGGAGAAGACAGCAAAAATCCAAGCACCTCCAAAAACATATACGTAATTATTTTGATAAGCACAGAGACCAACTAAATACTTTCTATTAGGCATATCAGGATACTTTTCGGCAATATTTTCTCTTGGATCAATAATATAACATGAAACTATCGGCCTATAAAAATTACTTAAAAGTCCTCCACAATAAAATACTTTTCTCTGAGGGAGTCTGCAGAACCCAGGCTGTATTCCTAAAAAGTCTTCAATATCTAAATCAACTTTGCTAACAGAATTATCAACAACCCCCAATTTAACCATTCTTTTACTGTTTTGTTCAAAAAATATCATCATCTTTGTGTATTCAGAAGCATCTTCAATATTAACAAGCTTCAAAAATCGATTGAAATCTTGAGCAAAGAGATCCTTTATAGCATTTTCAACAGAAAAAGTGCTAAAAGATGAAAAATCCAATTCATATCTACATTGTTCAATGTTAAGATAATTAATATATTCACTTAAAACAGCTTCACTATTATCGACTGCATTTTTACATGATTTCAAGATTAATTCTTGTTGCTTGTTTATATTATCAACTAATATTTGAGTCTCAGATATTATTTTACGTATAAGATATGAGGATTGCTCTAATAAAAAACTTTTGATTTTGCCTAATGAGTTGTATTTATCAATGAAATTTTTTATGAAATCATTTTTGATCAAAGGGGATAATGCTTTGTATATTGGAAGGAGTTTATGAGATCCTTGAAGTTGGCAGTGATCATTTATGTGAGATGAACAAGAATATATCGGATCAGTTTTGCATAGACATTTGAGCTTTGGATGCCCTTTGCATTCTTGATAAAAACACTGTAAATCCATTTTTATATTGATTTTTTACCGACTCTTGCTGCATACCAAAATTGTATTTAGTAAATTAATAAAATTTAATTAGGATTTAAATTCAAAGCAAGACTTTGAGAAAGTTCTCTGTTGCTCTCAATATCACTTGTATTATATGTTAAAATTAATGCAATCATAATAAAAACACATAAAATCAAAGATAACCAAAGACCTGAAAAACCTAAAAGTTCATGACAATAAATAATAGGGTATGTGAAAATAACAGAAAGCCCTTGTGCTATTAAATATACCAAATTCGTAGTAATTGCCTCAGATATAAATTTATTATGTTCAATAACAATTTCAATCCCTAATGGCATAATCCCAAAAAGCCCAAACCCAGTAAAGGCACTTCCAACAACACCAGAAAAAAAATCTGAAGAAACAAACGCCCATGTCCCAACCCCAATCATAGATAAAATTGAATAAAATCTCAAAGGTTTAACATAATTTTTTGTTTTTACAACAAGTACTGAACTTAAAAGACCCCCAAAAGTTCCCCCAACATACATACTAAACCCAATCCACCCAGCTTGAATTTCACTAATCCCAGAAGATTCTAGTAATTGATAGATAATTCCAGTTAATGTATAAGCAATACCTAATCCTGAGCTTATAAAGAAAATTAATAATAGTAAATATTTGTCTTTATATAAAAGTTCTAATTCAAATTTATAAGTCAAGGATAAGTTGTTGGAACAAGGGTTTATAAGAGCTTTATGAGAAAATAAGATATTAAAAAGACATGCTAGAGTTGTATAAATACTTTGAGTTAGTAGGAGTGATGGGATACTTGAATAATATGGGGATATTACTAAACCATAAGCACAACCTAAAAGATTACTTGTGCTACCTATTGCTATTGGTATTGATCTATCTTTTTCATCAAACCATAATTTAGCAAGAACTGCACAACCTGAAAGAGTTAGTGAATTGATAGCTCCAATTAGGACATGACCTAAAAGTGCTAAGAATATATTTTTTTCAGCAATATATCGAATCCATGCTCCGATTGCTGAAATGATAAATGATATCATCATTGTCCAGTAATAAGACTTACGGAACACAATCGAAGACAAAGGAGCCATTGGGAATTGAAGAATAAGGAAGGAAAGAGTAAATAAATTTACAATGTTTGCGTTTGTTGAATAATAAGATATAGCTTTGTCAGTAATTGAGGCATAAGTAACCCAGATACTTCCTCCCAGCCACTGCAAGTAGCAATATAATAGCAGCATTACCCACTTTTGATGTGACCACATTTATTTTGTTTTAATCCTGTTATATGCATTGATATTTTTTAAGACAAAAACTTTCCTTACATTTCAAAATAAACTGGATTCAGCCAAAAAAATATTTTACTATCATCACAATATAAAAACCATAAAAAAAAAAATCTATTATTAGTATTTAACCCTATCGACTATTTTTTTCTTAAAGATAAATTTATCTAACTTCAATATAAACAAAAAATTTAATCTCTCCATATCTCATTATAACTAAAAATATACTTGAAATATATAAAAATCCACTAATCCACTACAAATTTTCTAAAACAATTTTAACAGTATCCCAAATAACGTATCCAATAATATCATTAGTTAAATCTTTCTAATTAGCTTCAAAATAATCCCAAACTATGGTAGAAAATCCTTCAAATCTACGGAAAATCAAGCAAAGCTTAGAAGTCTCTAGTAAAATCTATTCAGAACAAGAGCTTGTATCGACTACAAAAAAGCAAGCAAACAAGTTTCTTCGCCGTAATATATCAGAGAAAGCCTATGACCCAAATAAAGGGCATAAGGTAGTTGTAATTTAGGACTCATTTCTAAGCGAAAACAACCAAATTTTAGAAGAAAATTTCAATTCTCTATGCTTGCCTTACAAAATCCAAGACGAACTAATCCCAAAACCTAAAAAAGTGTGGATATCAAAATCAAAATCTGGCTTAGAAGTATTTCAGCTTCAAAAACAAGCATTAGCCAAATTAGTTGTACCAAATTGCCCTTCTGATGCTCCATTCGGTATAGGTTTAAACATTTTTAAAACCCTAAGTGAAATCGTATCTACAAGAAAATTCCCAATATTAATACCTGAAACTCTTGTTTATGGATATGGATTTGAAAACCCAACATTATTATTTACTGATACAAAACAAGACTTACAAGTTATACCAAAAATATCAACACAAAATTTCGATATTTTCCTCAAAATCCTTTCAAGCCAACGAACTTTTACAAATA
This sequence comes from Stentor coeruleus, assembly GCA_001970955.1. Taxonomy (NCBI): domain Eukaryota; phylum Ciliophora; class Heterotrichea; order Heterotrichida; family Stentoridae; genus Stentor; species Stentor coeruleus. The sequence goes on from MPUH01000492.1 coordinate 42,176, forward strand.
GTATAATTGGACCATTAGCTTTAGGTAAATGCCCTAATAGTCAATTCAATAAAATTTATATGAGAGAAAATGAACTAAAACAAGAATTCAAAAATATTCATAAAACTGATGTTGTAATTCAAAGATATATAGTAGCAAAAGGTAACATGTGTAGCAAATATCGTGTTGTAATTCATGAAGATGATATAAAAGTGTTTAAAATAACCAATAAAGTTAGGTTTGATAGAAGTGAATATGAAAAAAAACAAGACTATGAAAGTAAACCAGCAACAGAAACTTCGTTTATAAAATCCCCAGCAATTATTCCCCGTAATGAAAAAAAATCATATCAAGGAAACAGTTTAAAAACTGAGCTTGTAAGAAAATTAACTTCAAAACCTGAATTTTTCACGAAGTTAAGCATGAGTTCCCAAAAGGAAAAAAAATATGAAACACTTGAAGAATTTATTAATAGTATACCTTTAATACAACCAAAATACAATATTATAAATTTATATACCCAATTATTAAAACCAAGACCAAAAACTATTGAAATTATTGAAAATCTATCTGAAGATATTATTAATGGGAAAATATCTAATAAATTAAGAAACATGTTTTGTACTGATACAAAAAACATAGAATCGACCAATATTATTGAACTTAAGTCACAAAAAATACTTAACACCCTTGGTCCTTTGTGTAAATTTATAAAGGAAATATTGGATTTATCTTTTCTTGTCAAGAACAATTTGAAAGTTTCTGAAATGATTTGCGATTTTGCTGAAGATACTGATAAAAAGCTGTATTTTTTACAGGTTAAACATACAAAATGCAAAAGTGTTAATTATGTTCCTTTGAAAAATATAAAATTATCTAATAAATTTGTATGTCCTGGAGAACATTGTTATGATAAACCTCATTCGATACAAACTGAGTTATTTGCCCAGAGTATACTTCTTCCTACAAAAAAAGTTGCCCCTAATAAATGCAAAATTTTACTAGGGACTATATTAGGAGAAAAACTTGACCCAATAAAAAATCATAAACATATAAACCCTAGGCTTTTTGAAAGGGTTAGGGTATGTGAAAATTGTTTTCACTTTTATAATGATAGAAATGAACGAAAGGTTTTTGATAATAAAAGTGTTGGGAAATTACAACATNTAGGATACTGTTGGGAAATTACAACATAATTTTACTTATATTCCAGAAAATGAAGAGGAAGAAATTATACCTATGGAGGAAAATGTTAGGAAGTTTAATTTAAATAGAGAGAAAAATTATATGGGAATGCTAGGGGCAAAACTGTATAAGTTTCAGAAGGAGATGCTTAGTAAGATTACAGTTAGTCCACCTAAACCTGTGTTAAAGAAGGAGGTTACAGTTTTTGATTGTAAAAAGAAAACGATAGATAAAGCGATCCATTATGATGATTTTATTAAGAGTTCTTTGTAGTTTAAGATTTCGAAAAAAAGGTTTTAAGTTTCTTCATAATAATTCACCATCTGTTAAAAAAATTATTCTCTAATAAACATATTAACATCTTCATATATATCAAACCAAAAATTGTACATTTAATTTTAACTCAGTCGCTAAAATCTACTATTTTTTTTTCTTTTCAAGTTGATCATATCGATTTCCCACCTATAAAAAATGGAACTTGATCCAGCCTTTGGCACCAACAGTATTCATTATCTAGTCCATCTTCCTCCAGAAGAAGCTGCAGGTTATCTAAAAAAGTCCCAATTAGCAACAAAACCTGAAGAAGAAAGATTATTTTTACATCTTGATCATTTCTTATCAGATTTTTTTGAAACCTCCCCATCAGATGCTATATCCTTACTCTTGACTCTTTTATTTCAATTCGCAGATTCTAAATTGCATGAGCACATGTCAAGAACAATTATAACTTTTATCCAAAGGAAAATCAAAGAAAAAAAAATTATCCCAGCAAATATCGAAGTATTCCAACCTGAATACAATCTTTGGAGATTTATAGAAAGAACCCAACTAAAAAGATATATAGAAACATTTCAAGTTCAGATAGACCAAGATGAGTAAGAATTATTTAGTTTGTTAGATTTTGCAAGTGAGATGTGGGTGAAAAATCGACTTGATGATTCAGTTCAAACCGCAGCTGAATTTGGCTTATCTGTATTTTATATCTAGGCTGCATTAAATGACAACTTTGATGTTATAAAAACGCTTATAAGCAAAACTCGATTTGACCTAATTGAAAGATTTGTTAAAAATGACTTGGATCTTGTTCATCAAGCACTTAGACTTATACCTGTTACTGAATTTAAAGTTGGTGCTAAGCTTATATTTCAACATAGACTTAATTCTTTAGATTATCCTGAAATCCATAAACGAGCTACAGAAGCAAGTATTCGTTATAGTATTGATTTTGATAAAATATGCATATATCAGCTTATAGAAATTACATACAAAAACCCTGAAGCTATAAGTTTAATAACAGAACATCTTGCAAAACAAAACCCAAAAAAGAAAATGTGGGCAGTGAAGATTGCAAGTTTTTTATACCGCAAATTTGAGTATATAAAAATTGATAAAGGTCTTGAAAGAAAACTTCAGAAAACTCCACAAAGAGATTGTAAAGGACTTCCTGTTGTATTTGCCCCTTTAGACCCTAGTGTAGAGTTGTTTTTAGATATCCCAAGAGAAAGAGTGATTTTTGTTGATAGAGTAGAACAATTAAATGATATAAAGTGGTATGGGGATTATGCTGGGTTAGATTCAGAATGGAAGTCAAATATTCTTAGGTTTGACGATAATAAACCAGCTATACTACAAATCGCCCTTGATGATGTTATTTATATCTTTGATTTATTTGAATTGAATTCAGTTCCAGAATTTAACGAGCTACTTGAAAGGCTTTTTCAAAGTGATATTATCAAGCTTGGGGTAAGTTTTGATGGAGATTCTAATAACATGAAAAGGCATTACCCTCAGCTTTTATCATTTTCTAAAGATATGAAAAATTATATAGACATTTGTAAGGCTTATGGGAAAATATTTAAAAAAAGCCCAGGAGGGCTTGCTGGTGCATGTGAGTTGTTATTAGGAAAACCTTTAAGTAAATTTGAGCAAATGTCAAACTGGGAGAATCGGCCTCTTAGAGAATCTCAAGTTCATTATGCAGCACTTGATGCTTATATTCAGATAGTTTTATGGAAGAAAATGCAGACTGAAACATCTACACCTTTATCATCTTTTTTGAACAATAAAAAGAAAATTTATAAAGGAGACCCAAGCTGTGAATATTGTTCTAGTAAGCTTCATCCAACAACATCCTGCCCTTATGGTAATCGTTGCAAGATTTGCTTCCATCATGGTCATAATCCTAACAATTGCCCAAACTAATTACCTAAACTTAAATCACAGATTAAGCAGGGATGTTTGAACTTGACAAATTTTTTTTTTTATAAATAATAACTTAGTGTTGTGGTTGAATTCTTACCCATCAAATGATTTATATTTTTAATATCATGATAAGGAGGAATAAATAAATATAATTATAATATATATATTAATAATTTATCAGTTTTAGCTCAACAACCAACTAGCGTATTTTTGAAGCTGATGAACCTGATTTACAATCTTATATAAAATATATTCCCAATAATCATTCTTATAAAATAACCTTACTATACCGTATTTTCTTTTTTTTCTACAATCCTAATATTTTATTATATAAATACTAAATATCCTATGAAGTTTTCTAGCTCTTAATCTTCAAAAGTAATTAAGCTTATTGTCTTTTTGTGTATACAAGAGCTAAAATTAATTACAAGATAAAATTATTTCCTATTTTTAACTCTATCAAACTGCAAATAATATCAAAATCTAAGTAATTTATAAATTATTTTGATTCTTTGATTTCTTTAATATAGTCTTAAAGCTAGCTCTATGCAGTAATTTATTATTACTATGAAAATATTATTACTTCATGACATAAAATATCTATGGATGAATGACAATATTTTAAATCGTGTTTTAATTAAACTAAATAAGCTGAATAAATTTTTCAAATGAATAGTTGCAAATCAATCGAGTATAGCTATAAAATTCTAAATACTTCCAGTTTTTATAGCAATTCATACTGTGATTCACTCTGTTGTTACAGCATTTAAACCCAAATTGTTTTGATAATTCTCCAGGAGTTTTGTCAGCAAAAATGACTAAAATGTATTTCCTATAGCATTCAAGCACTTCAGGCTTTGAAAAAAAAAATTTGACAAATGAATTATTCATAGTCTTTTCTTTTTTACTTTTTTGGGATTTTCCTTCATCTTCATCTTCTTTTTCACTTATTTGAGAATTTTTTTCTTCTTTTGCTTTAACTTGAAATTTTCTTTTGCACTTATCATCTACCAGTCCTACATTCGTTGGAGCATAGATTTCAAGAATATTCCAATACTTTTCCATGCATTCATTCAAAAAGTTTAGTTTCGAATTACAACTTTGTATATTGTATTCTTGATGAAATTGCTTACTTCTTAAATATTTTTTGAACCTTCTTATAAGGTTATATCTGTAGTAGTTGCTTTTAGGATTGGGTCTTTTACCTTTTGAAGGGATAAATTGGAGAATTATATTGTACAATAATGATTTAATCATAATGGGCTCTTTATCAGTTGTTTTTGCTTTACAATGATAAACCATTGTAAAATTTGTTACAATATCAGGAAAATCATCAGTGGCATACTATTCTTCATTCCTATGCTTGCTGCATTTTTTTGAAAGTTCACTCCATTCCTGAGTAGTTGCAAAGCTGTTTATGTTTTTTGGATTGTCATATTCTTCAATGCCCACACTACTGAAATCATCCTCCTGAGATTCTAGATGCTTAAATTCTGGAGATTCTACTGAATATATTTCGGAGCTCTGATTGAATGCAAATTCGATTTCCTCAATATTCTCTTCATTTTTCGAATTCTTGCTTTTTTTTATTGCTTTAGCTTTCTGAGATTTTCTATCACGTGGCTGACTCTTTTCATTAGACTTCACCATTTGTTTATTAATGTAAAATTATGCTAGAAAAAAGAGTAAATTTTTTTGAAGAAACTTTTATTTTCGTGTTTTTGTAAAATCCAGCATTAGTTAATATTTTAAACAATAAATTTCCTTTCCTGGCTTTCAAAATTACTTTACTAATCATCTTATTGACTTCCCTATAGTTCTTTGAATACGCTTAAAAATTTTAAAAAAAATGTAAAAAAAGTATACATTTTTTAATTTTTTTTAAACTGCGACACAACAACTCGCAATTATCTATAAGCAACCCTAAAATAGTAATTAATAGTGTATTTTGAATGCACATCAGAAAAGATTCATATTTTTATCTTTTCTATCAACATATTTCTTAGTGATTTATTTCCAATTTGTTAAACTTAAGTAAAGTATTATTAATTATGCTTTTAGGTCCCCTTTCTAATTTTCCCCTGATTTTATTTGTTTTCCCAAGTAAATTCAATCAAATAGCTTGAAAAGAATCCATTTTTTGGCATACCATATTGCTTTATTAAATTATGTATATTTTTAGCTATATGATCTCTAGGTTTTGTATGTGTATTTTACAATCTAGATTTATAGAGTTATTTGAATAGATTATAACTAATGAATATAATTAAATTATGAATATTTTAAACTCATTATTTAAAATTCAGCTATCAGGAATAATTCTTTTAATTATAAGTTTTTCAATGTGACTCTAATTCTACTATCCTAGTTTAAGCTAATCATAAATTTATTGTATTAAAATAGCATAACAACTAGTAATTTTATATCTAATAAACTGTTAAAACACAAATTTCATATAATCAAAACCTATAATTTTATATCCTTATATCCTAATTTTTAAATGTGAAACAATTTCATTTTTTACCATCCACTTGATTTCTTTTTTATGTTTCATCATACATCCTGATTTTTTCAAAATAACTTCTGAACACCCTAAAGCTTCAATAATCCTCAAAATATTCTGGACAAAATTTTCATCAATTATCCTTTTATTACTTGATAAATCCACACAATTCACATTTTTTAATACTTTTTGTTCACAAAGTTCAGCTAAAATTATCAAATCTAAAGGGCTAAGATTACATCCAATTATTTCTAATTTATTCTTATATTGAAGTTGTTCTATATCCCAAGTATATTTATGAACTTTTATCTTAAACAACTTAGTTTTCTTGTTTTGTATTATTGAAATAATATCTTTTATTTCATTATAAAAGCTCATATAATTTTCTAATAAATTCATATCAATAAACTCAAGATTTATAAACATATCAAGACTTTTTATGAGAATAGAAAGCAAATTTGATGTAAATTTTGTATGGATTTTTAAAGATTTTAATGAGGGACAGGCAATAGATTCAATTAAATGCATAAAACATGTGTCAATTTGATCACTTCCTTTTAGATTAAAATTTTTTAAAGCAAGTTTTTCAAGATGGGAAGATTTGATTTTTTCTGAAAGCTTTTGAAGATCATTTACTATTATAACAACACCCACAATTTTTAGATATAAAAGATTTTTTGCTTCTAAAAGACCAAGGAAATCACAATTTATTGCAGATTCATTCAGAAGTTTAATTGTATGGAGATTCTGAAGTTGTATAATATTTTTTTCAATTACTTTCATAATAATTGAAGGCATGCTTTGATTAGATAGAATAATTTCTTCTAGAAACGTAAATGTTTCAATGAAATTATACATATAAATCAAAGTATTTACGTTATATTTTTTTTTCATCTTAATCAGATTTAAAGTTTTATTTTTCGGATACACATTTTTCGGATAAACATTTTTTAGAAAAGTATTTATATCAGGTTGGCCATATTTTTTTATAATCTCAGATATTACTATAGGCATATATTCAAATAATCCAGATTTTCCTGCATCAAATTTTAAACTAGAAGTTTCATTTTTAAAATACCCAATTTTGCAAAAAAAATCAAAACCTAAGATACGAACTTGTTTATAATCGAGTCTTTTTTCTATAGGGATTTTATTAATAATTTTAAGATTTTTATTATGCTTGATACTTTCTAATAATATTTCACTGTAATAAAAAATCAACCAATCTGGAACAGCTACAAAAACATTGAATTTTTTTAGATTTTGGTTGTTTGAAAGTATAGTTTTAATACTTTCAATACACAGATTAGCAGTTTCTTTAATCTTAGCATTATCAGGCAAATTTTCGAAATGCAGTAAATTATTATTTGGGATAAAAGGATAAAGAGAAATTTTTTCAAAACAATTTTTAGACCTGATTTTTGTTAGGATTATTAAAATTTTTCTGTTGTATTTAAATTGATCACCTTTTTTAAACTCTTCATCAAACTTAATATTTTTAATTTTCAAACAAGTAATAGTTTCATTTTTTTCAAGACCTTCTGCAAGATAAACAAAATGATTATTGAAAATTCTTATATTAGACAGATTTAAAGATATAAGTTTCGATTTAAATATCAATTCGCCCATATTGCAATCCTGAATACAATTTTCTAAAAGTCTTAAGTTTTTTATTTTAAGTTCTTTAAGACTATCATTATTAGATAAATGATTAAATAACTCATAGCTTTTAACACTATACAAATTACTGAGTGTGCATTCAATTTTTATAATAGTTTTCATATTCAAAATTATATATTCTAACATCATTGAATATATATAATCAAATTGGGTATTTTTTAATATTGAGAATTTCAGTATCTGTAACGATGTAAGTTTTTTTAGAATTTTAGGGATTATACTATATAATCCTGAAGGAAAATTTGTAATGTCTAATTCTATTAATTGACTCATTTTTGTTGATAAAAGGATTTTGAAAAAATGAGTCAGAAGATTAGAAGATTCGTTTTTTTGTGTTAGTGGTTCAAGTATTAGTTTTTTATTTTTGATTAAATTTTCATTAAATTCTTTTATGTCAATTATTGTTTTGTATGTCTTTTTTTCTACAATTTTAGAAATTTTGTCAGCTTCAATTAGATGTCTTGAAAATATTTCATTTAAGATTAATTGAATATCATCATTTTCGCAATTCTGCTTTTTTTGTAGTTCTAGAAAATCAAGTTTGTTAGAGATAAGCTTTTTAAAATCGTACCCTGAAAAGTTGTTAATTTTTCCTAGTGTAGCATGTTTTATTATTAAATCAGCAAATGAGTTAATATATTTCAAAGGGATTTGGATTAAACTTAAATCAATTTTGCGTATTTTGCTTGGTAATGATAAAAGTTTGTCAAGAGAAATTAAGAAATTTGTTATTCTTTTTTCAATAAGACTATGATCTATATCTTTTTCTTGACCGCAGTATAAAAAAACACTGATAGAAAAATCTTCAATTGAAGTGTTAGCAACAGCATCAAAAATTTCACATGAGTCCTCATCATTAAGTTCAAAAC